>MU621369.1:0-22189 GCA_025399215.1 Globomyces pollinis-pini | reverse complement strand
TATCTGATTCCTTGGGATTCACTGCAAAGTTTTTCATCAAAACCTTGGTTATCTTTTATATTCTAATGTTCAACTTGGGAAGTTCGTTTTTGATTAAAATCTATCAAGCTGTCACTACCGATGCAACCGAAGTGAAGGATTCCAAGGCATCCAATAATTCAAGTGTTATCAATGCTGAGAAGCAAAAGGTAAAAGTCGCCAAGATTGGAAAAGATCAACGATGTGAAGTTCGTCTTAAAGCATTAGGAGGATTGATGGGAATGTTTTCGGAATCACAACCTGTTGTTATCTATCAAAAATCACCGGAATGTATTCAAATTGCAGCCATCAAGAAGCTCTCGTTAGAATCCCACCATACTAGTGAAAGTGGATATGGTACTTTCTGGGACGTGACAAACCTCAAGGTGTTTTCAATTACTGGAAAGAGTTCTACCGTTCGGCAATTTATCATTGATGATAAACGCTTTGAATGTCGATTCCAAACTGAAGAAGAATGCAATGTATGGACAAAGTATTTTGAGAATTGGAATTATAGGATGAAGAGTCACGTATCTACTACTCCTAGTGGAACCCAGCAACATTAAGCCTGATTCTTAATAAACTAAAATGATTTTTTCAAATTCAATAAAGTAAATTTTGAATCTATTATAGTCCTTTTCGTGTTCAGAAAGAAATATGATGATGTAAAATAAGTTTCAGACCTGTTAGATATTCAGCAATTACTCAATCCCACACAAGACCGATAGAAATACCCATATTGATGATATAGTTTCTGCCCAATATTCAAAGTTCAGCCCTATCTAAAATCTATCCCAGTTGGACTGTTCATTGCTTATCTGATTATTTCGATTATCTTTTTTGCAAACACATTAGGAACTTGCAATTATCACGAGATGCAATATGTAAAATACTGGTAGTGATTCCTGTGGCTTTATTGACATGGAAGGAAATCAGTGATACTACTTGCCATTACTGATTAAACAGACACTTATATGGGACTGTTCTGTTCCAAACCAATTAATCCTGTCAAACCCACTGCACAAAAAGCTTTAAAATCAGCTTTACGATCGAACGAACGCGACCAAATAGAGTATGATAAAAGATTGGAAGAGGAAAGGTATTTTAAACAACTTCTAAATCCTTTCAGAGCAAAATCAAAAGCTAGAGCTTTAGACGAATATTTAAAACAGGAAAAAGCTAAGTATGATGCACAACAACAAGAACCACGTATTTTAATATTGGGATCATCAGATTCAGGAAAATCTACCTTTTTAAAGCAGTTAAAGATATTGCATGGAAATGGATTTACTAATGAAGAATTAGAGAAAGCAAAGAAGACTGTAATATTCAGTTTATTTGCAATATGTAGAAAAATAGTTGTAGAATCACCACCAGAAAAAGTCCAACCTTATAAGAATATTGAAAATCTTACTATTGAGAATGCCAAAGACGCCATTCCAGCAGACTTTACTGAAATCATGTTGAATATGTGGAGTGATCCCATCATCAAAGAGATTTATCCTACTTTTGGTGATATATTTCCTCAAAGTTCCAGATAGTAAGCAGTACAAATTTAATCTTCAGTTTTTTTGATAAGCTGAAGGAACTGTTGGAGCACAGTTATGTTTTTACACAAGAAGGTACTTCGACAGAATGTTATACTAACATTAAAAGATATGTTATTGATGCGAACTGTGACTCAAAACATCTCGGATAACGTATTCGAGGTAGAGATGAGAGGATCTAAAACCAAACTACACTTCTTTGATGTGAGCGGGCTGAAATACCACAGGAAAAGATGGCTACCATACTTTGAAAATGTTCAATTGATTGTATTTCTTGTGGCTGTTTCCTCCTACGATCAAGTCTTATTGGAAGATAAAGATGTAAATCGAATGGTGGACGCTATCAAATTATTTGAAGATATAGTCAATCATCCGCTACTAGCTAAATCAGATATGGTTGTATTTTTCAACAAGAAAGATTTATTTGATATTAAAATACGAAATATATCATTGAAGACGTATTTCCCTACTTACACAGGTAATACAAGTAAATTAACAATAGGTATATAGTTTTATGAAATAATTACAATATGATTAGGTGAAGATTTTAGTTCCAGTGAAAGTATGACATTCTTTAGGGACACTTTCAAGAGCAAGAATAGAAAACCAGATAAATTAATTACTTTTCATACTACTTGTTGTACCGATACAAAAGCAATGTCCAAAGTAATCCCTAGTGTATTGTAAACTATTTAAAATTTCTTAAACCATGTAGGAAATCAATTGTCAATGAACAGATAACTCAGATGGGAATTTAGTTCTAGTTAAATCACTAATAACAATTTATAATAATAAAAATTTAATGTAAATTAAATATAGTTTTTTGTTCCCCCAAATTGAAGAAACTTGCCATTTTTCAGGAACGTTAGCACGTGACTGGGATGGATATTCAAATTCCACACCTTATAATTTAATCTGAAGTCGTAATTTGATTATGGGGTTATGCATTTCCAAAAAAGTGGATAATACACCAGTTCGTAACGTAAAGGCTCTTAAACCAGCGATACGGAGTAAAGAAAGAGATCAAATCGAATATGATAAAATATTAGAAGAAGAAAGGTATTGAAAGATTTCTTACACTGAATTCAGATTGAAAAGTAAAGCACGAAAGTTGGAAGAATATTTAAAAGAGGAGAAAGCAAAATATGATGCAGAACAACAAGAACCTCGGGTTTTAATATTGGGATCCTCGGATTCAGGAAAGTCTACTTTTCTCAAACAACTTAAAATTCTTCACGGAAATGGATTTTCAATGGAAGAGTTAGAAAAAGCAAAACGTTCAGTGGTTTTTAATTTATTCGCAATATGTAGAAAGATTGTAACAGAATCTCCATCAGAAAAGATCCAATCATATTTCAATATCGAACAATTGACTATAGAGGAAGCTAAAGAGTCTATTCCAGTAGATATTACAACAACGATGGTAACAATGTGGCATGATCCGAATATTAAAGAGATATATAAAACATTTGGTGATATGTTTCCTCTCAGTTCTATATAGTACGTACAAAAGAATCTCATCATTATAGTTTTTTCGATAAATTGGAACAAGTATTAAATTCCAACTATGTGATGTCACAAGAGGGTATTTTTTCTATTAGTAAAAATAACATTTCTAGATATTTTACTGATGCGATCGGTGACTCAACACATATCTGACAATGTATTTGAGATACCTGTTAATTCAAACAAACTGAAATTACATTTTTATGATGTGAGTGGATTAAAGTACCATCGTAAACATTGGGTAGCCTATTTTGAAAACATTCAGTTGATTGTGTTTCTAGTAGCTATTTCATCTTATGATCAAGTATTGTCAGAAGATAAAGATGTGAATCGTATGGTAGATGCTATCAAATTATTTGGAGATATAGTCAATCATCCATTACTAACTCAACCTGACATGGTTGTATTTTTCAACAAGAAAGATTTATTTGATATTAAAATTCAAACTATACCATTGAAGAATTATTTTCCAAATTATAATGGTACTCATCTCATTTGATTCATCCTTTAGGTAACACGGGTTCAATTTAACATGACATAGGTAAAGAATTCGATTCTCCAGATGCAATCAAATTCTTCAAACAATGTTTAATTTCAAAATTGAAACATGAAGACAAATTGGTCACATTCCATTCAACATGTTGTACCGATACCAAAATGATGTCCAAAATCATCCCCAGTGTTTTGTAACCATTATTTATTCCACTTATCATTTAGACATTCTGTAATGAAGGGACAGATGAATTCGTTTGGGGTTTAACTTTAGCTGTTCAATAGGAAACGACACCTTTGCGTCATGGTGTTCACCTGTTGTTTGCTGTGTTGCTTATTTAATCAAAATTATGAATATATGTATTTATTGACAAAAATCTCGATTACTGACTCATCCAACAATGATTATATCATTCTCCCTGCTTTAAGCTTTACTAATACCATTATGATGACCAAAATTGCATGTTAATTTATAAGCTAGAAACGACTTTAGGAATGTTCATATTTTTACTCCATTATTACATATTTGATTATATTAAGATGTGCGGATTCAACAAAAAGGTCCAAAAAATAGTAACAATAATCAAATACCATAATAATTATCGATATCGTTTCCGATCATGATCCAAACTATCATCCCCACTACGTTTTCTCCCGTCATCTTCACCACTCTTTCGAATCTCACGTCCAAATTCATCCACATCTCTACTCATAAACAATCTACCACTTACCCCTACCATTAATAACATCATTTACCTCACGTACTGGACTCGCTTCCCTTTTACCTTTGGCATGGTTACGAAGATGGGTATCAACTGCTAGTCGTATCTCTTTATTCACAATCAATTGGTCGGGCACTAACCGTGCCATACATTTTGGACACTTTAATCTGGTATGGATATCATCTGGTTCAAGTAATTCATGCTGAATGCCTACACATTACTAAATTCAATTTTACCTAGGATAAGTTGAAAGGAAGAATGATACATGTTTCACAGTAATGGGTTTGACAACAAGGTGAAGTGACAGCTTCTCGAAGTAATTTTTTGCAAATAAAACAGGATAATGAAGGTGGAATTGGAGCAGTTTCATAAGCATCACCAATAGATCGGAAATTTTGATTCATCAAATTCATCTTTTTCCATCCATCACTACCATCAATAAAATTCTTTTAAATACTCATTTGGCATGGCTACTACTAAATCACCTTCTTGAGTCACCCTAACATGAGTATACAGCATTACATCAATCCACGATCAACACCTTCCTTATTCTGAATTGTTTTCAAAAACATGGTAGGAATTCCAGTAGCGCGTTTAATTTTCGGTTTATTATCGAATTCTTTATTTCCAAGTGTAGGACACATATTAATGAAATGACCTAAAGTTGTGAGTGGTTTGAGATCTGACCTTTTTCTCCACATCGGAAACATGTATAACCTGGGATGAATAGAGGATTTCATTTACCTGGTGGTGGTGGTCTTTGTGGTTCCATGTCCATTCCTCCCATTGGTCTGTATCCTCCTCCCATCATTCCTATCATCAACTTCAATTCATATAGATTAAAAGTAGGCTCAACATCAAAGAAATGTAATAAAATAAATGAATGATAAATTGATATCTATCACGAAACTTATAAAATATGGATGATTTGATTATACGAAACTTGGAAAATATACAAATATACATACCTCGGCCAGCACCACCACCTACAGCCCCGCCTCTACCAGGCATTGGAGGTCGATAAATCGGTCGAACCCTACCCATCAACCATTTAAAAAAAACTCACGTTGCCATCTGATCCTGAGTCTGTTGCCACTGTTCAGATTGTTGTTGAAACATTAAACTAATTGCATCACTTTCCGATTGATTTTCACCACCACCCATCTTTGGTCTTGTATAAAAATGTAAGATTGTTTTACCGAACAGCTACCATTGGTTTCGTGTATATATTCTTGATGGGTTGTTTTTGAGTTGTTGCCATAGTCATATTCAAATACCGTTGTGCAGTTCCTATTATACGATCAAACGGAATGTTTGAATTTACCTTTGCCTGGTTTGAATGCTGGTCTTCTAGCTACTAATACTGACGTATTACGTTGTATCACATCCGAATCATCTACATATTCTACCAATAGTAAGATATCAATCAAAACATTCAACAATCTAATTTTGTGTTTTATCAAATGAAGGTTGATGGTGAATTTATTATACCTTCATTGGTTTGTGCATTGTAAATGGCCAGATCGAAATCCGTTCCTTTACCCAATTTCTTTGAAATCATGATATCCTCGGTCGTTAAAATAATTTAATATGGTACTCGTTTAAGATCAAATACTGATAATCCTGTCCCATCAAATGTAGATGTATCGAAATCTTTGGCGGATTTGAACTGTGGTTTAATCGGATGTGATTTACTTTGTAGAATATCACACTCATGTATTTTTAAATCTGAAAATTTTTTAACGTCAGTAATGGAGTGATGAATTCAATGGTGACATTCAAATACTCTAGATGGAGTTGAACACGTAAGATATTGATTGGTTCACAACGTTCACGAATGTCGAATTTTCAAATTAAAAATCCAAACGAAATATATTTATTAAAAAACGATTCTAATGATTTTGACCTAACAAAGCAGCATTCTAAAAAATTATAAATATCAAATTGAAATACTTGTTCAGCATTAGCAGGAGTTTGATTCCACGATAATAATAAATGATCACCCAATTTACTAGAATAAGAAACGTAAATAAAAATATTACCGTGGTTTGACAAGATTACGTATGAGAAACGCAACACCTAATCCGACACAAAGACATCCGACAAGGACATAGGCAGATCCTAAGAAGGTGTTTTTGCCACCAAGGAGTGAAGCACTAGAAATAACGATGGATTTAGTCCCACCAAATTTATTTGTATCGAATTCTAATGGTTAGTTACGGAGAATTACGTTGAGTGATTTCTAATTGCCAGGTTCCAGATGGTAAAAGACTGTTTTTCTGAACTCCCCATAGTTTACGGAATGTAGGAAGTCCAGCGGTTCTCATCCAAACTTGGAATCGTTCATCAGTAGCTAAATCAGGGAAATTTGTCTTATTGTATCCATCTTTCCATTTAGGGAATGATTTTTGCCAGAAAGGTGGAGGGATGACTTTGGTGTTGAGTTCCTCTTCAGGTAAATCCTTGTACTTTGAATCTCCATATTTTTGCGCGTCAGCTGGCCATGCAATTCCAGTTGCAGAAAACATATAATTGACGGTGGTAGAGTTACAGAATGCACCGTTAAATTTGTAATCTGATTGGATACATTTCAAATCTGAAATTACATCTAAAAGATAAGTAGGTGCCACAAAAAGGTGTTGTTTTTATGAATAAATTAGACGTGTAGTTTACTTGAAATTTTTAAAATCAATAAGTTTTCGTAGTAGTGGTAAATAAGAAATTGAATGATGTAGTATAGGTAAATCTAGACATACCTGAAAATTGAGAGTTAGCGACCAAGCCACAAGGATAATAAACAGCGCCTTCAGCGGGCGACCTAGAAACCCCATTGAGGGCAACTTTAACATTAGCCTCAGCTTTAACGGTAGCGACGGGTTCACAGGACGGGCTAAGTTTAGTAGGGGTAGCACCAGAGAGTTGGTGCAAGTCAAAGGAAGAGACGTATTTTCTATTATTTTGGTAAAAGTTTGATAAACGGTAGTAGATGTAAACAGGCGCTGTAATCTGAGCAGGGACGTTAAATTCGATGAGACAAATATTTGTTGTAGGGTCGTATTTCCACTTGTTGATGCCAGTATTTTTGAAAGAAGGTGCAGCGAGTGAATCTGTAGCGTTTATGCAATTAGTGTAGTCTAGTACGACTTCGTTGACCTATGGTTAGTTTTGAATAATAGTTTAATAAAACAAGGAAAAGGAATGGGTAATGAATACGATGGTATTAAATATATGATAATAATAAATAACAAGATATTACATTATTAGCAGCGATGAATAAAGCAACGCCAACAGGGATAAAGACGACACCTAGAAAGAATAAGACCGGGATGACAGTTTTCGGGATTAGCAATGGTTGCCAAGATTTTAGTCTTTGCTGTTTGAAAGCGGTGTCTAAGGATTTAATTAGTTTCTTAATTTACTTTGTGGTTTCTTTGACATTCGTAAACATTCCAATGAACCCTAAGTAACCCTAATCACTCAATAACCCTAATGTAACCCTAATGTAACACAAATCCATTGTAAATGTATTAATCACTAGTAAACTAATTACTACTGCTATTCATCACGTATTCGTACACTGACATCACTGTATACTTGCGATTCTCAGCTTCACGGTATACTATCGATCGATTACCATAAAATACCTATCATAAACACTTCTATAAAATACCTTAGTCTTTAACTTTTATCAATATAATTACCTAATAATAAATTATTATCTTACAATTACCTCATCATTAACTTCATATTCTTTTCTCGGCAGACAATGCATAAACTTCCAACTTGCTTTTGCCTGACCTGCCTTCGCCATCTCCTCACTCACCTACCATTATCATTTACACTATTACTTGGTATCCCTGGAAAGCTTCAAGTCGCGCTTGCTTCTCCGATTCCTGTCCCATAGACACCCATGTATCAGTGACTACCATAAATTATTCTCATAATTACCTATCACATCTGAATCTTTGACTGCCTTTAATGGATCATTATACACTTCGATTTCCCCAAACTTTCGACCATACGCCAGAATTTCCTCATTTACTTCATAGCCCTTTGGTGTTGCCACCTTCAATCGTAATCCCAGTCGTGTATAAGTCACCATCATCGAATTCAATATATTGTTTGCATCACCTATCCAAGTTACAGTTAATGGCGGTAATGGTGGTAAGGGTTCTTCAGCTGTACCTATTCTACTACATCAGCACATTCAAATACTTACAATTCCATTAAATTTTCTCAGATTTGTTACCTAAACCTATCACTTTAACAATTCATCACATACTACATATAAGTGAAATACAATTACCATCAATACAATTAAATGTACCCTTAAATTCCAAAGCTATACATAAAATAGAATCTATTTACCATCAGGCACATACTCTTCATACATTGTCATCACATCCGCCAATATCTGTAATGGATGATACGTAGCCGTCAAAGCATTAATCACTGGTACACTCGAATGATCACGTAATTCCTATCATGAGTTACCACAAGTACCTCGATTTCCGTATGATCACCTACACGCGCTAACAGACAGTCCACCATACTAGATACGACTTTAGATGTGACATGGAGTGGTTCTCCTTTGCCTAGTTGAATATCCTGGAGACCGAGAAAAAGTGGATGTCCACCATAGAATGACCATCCCGTTTCTGCTGAGACTATCTGTTAATCTCTGTTTTTATGGTTATATAGAGTATTGAGGATGATTTTGTTGTCTCGCCTTAAATTATCCTTATGAAAGTGTCAAAAATAAATCAAATATCATAGATAAAGAGATCATACCTCTAGTTCTAGTGCTAGGTTTAGTAAAAATCATCCCCAGAGTTTTCCCTTTGAACTGATCGTGTAAACCAGTTGAAGTATTCGCTTTAATTAACTTCTTCAACTCCAATGATCTACGGATCATTGTTAATATCTGCGTTGTATTGAAATCTCGAAGTGTTATAAAATGTCGCATGGAATGGTTATTGATTCGTAAAAAGGTTTGATTATTTTTCTCATCTATTAGATGGTGATGGGCAGAGATGGATGAGCATCAAAACTAATTAGGATGATTTGTTATGCCAATAGGATGATAATCTATTCTGATAAGTGTATGGTAATACCATACTGTATGGGTTTATAAAGAGTAGAACTTTTAAACCTCTCTTCTATTACTGAATGTATCTGGATTGCTCATTGATACACATGTATACGATTTGATTGTATAGAAAACTAACAGTAATAGGAAGCTACAAGTCGCAAGAGTTGAAAAATGTTACTATTATTGTTGGAAACCATATCTATTTGGTCTTGAACACAGAATAAGTCCGACTGAACTGATTGAGTTGGTTGAGTCATTGCAGACCGATATTTATGGATAAATCCAATGAAGATGTATCAAAGAAACCTCATGAAGACGGATTTAGTCCAATAATTGATTTTTTTTGTATCCTAATCTATATGCAAATGGAATGTATGAGATTATGTCTATTTTAATAACTTCTGCTTATAATTTTAATAATAACCTTTAATGTATTGATATTCAAAATATGTCCGTGTAACAGAGAGAAGCAAGAATGTACAAAGGTGTACGACTCAAGATTTCTCTCATAGAGCAATTACTAGCAGAATCGATATCCGAAAATATAAGTAAACAAAAAAATTACAGCGACATCCATTGTTTTTTAAATTCATTTTTTAAAATCATAATAGGACGAATATGGGTATCTGTACATCAAAATCAACCAAACCCAGACAAATATCACAACCAAATCTACATAAGCAACCACCCAAATCAGCCTTGACCGATCAACGCGCACCCGAAATCAAGTAAGAATATTTGTACATAACCGTTTCCCGCAGTAAAGTGATTGTCAATGATAAAGAGCAGAAACTTCATCAAGATATTGAAAAATACTTACAAAAAGAAAAAGAGATATACGATAAAGAACGAAACGAACCTCGAATCTTAATCTTAGGTCCATCAGATTCTGGTAAATCCACATTTCTCAAACAACTCAAAATCATTCACGGTAATGGATTTACAAAACAAGAACTCATCGTCACCAAAAAAAGTCTCTTATTCAACTTATTCGGAATTGCCCAATATGTGCTCAAAGAACTTCCTTCAGAGGATATAGTAGCATTCGAGCCATTAATGTCATATACCCGTAACCTAGCCATCACTCAAATCCCACCCAATATCATCCACAATCTTTGGGAGTTTTGGAATCATCCTTTATGTAAACAAAAATATCTCGAATTAAATTCATTGTTTCCACATACTTCTGGACAGTATTCGATATCACTAACCCAGTAGTTTTTTCGATCGTATCTTGCAAATCGGTGCTGAAGATTACGAAATGACTCCAGATGGTAAATCTATTTCTATTTGATAGCATTCAGATATGTTATTGTTTCGAGCAGTTACACAGCAGATATCGGATAATGTCTTTGAAATCAACAATAGGAATGAAAAACATCGACTGCATTTTATTGATGTGAGTGGATTAAAGTACCATCGAAAACGATGGATTCCATATTTTCAAGATGTACTTGCTATTATCTTTGTCGTAGATCTGTCAGGTTACGATCTCATGTTATCGGAAAGTAAGGATATAAATCGTATGGTGGATGCTATAGAATTGTTTCATCATATCATCAATCATCCTTTATTACTCAAACCTGATATGATTTTGTTTTTCAACAAAACTGATTTGTTTACCGTTAAAGTGAATACCAGTCCTATTCAGATGCACTTCCCTGATTATACAGGTACTTCAGTTTGCGTTTACGATAGGTCAATTGGGTGATATCGAGGCAGGGATTACATTTTTTACGGATAAGTTTAGGAATCAGTGTAGAAATAAGGCGAAACATATCAGTATTCATCGGACTTGCTGTACGGATACCAGTCTGATGAATCGAATTATCAATGATGTTGTGTACGTTTTGTTTTCTTAATTTGGATAGGTATTTGATATTGAAGAATGTAGTTCAGGATATGGTAGGACTTTAAAGTTCATTCAATCTCTTGACGTGGTATCATACAGATTGTATGAGAATAATGTATATTTGGATAAGTACCTAATCCTTGATATTTAATTAATATATGGATACTTTTTATCGTATTTTTGTAGTTGACATTCAAATCCCAATCCACAAAATACTGCTCATATAAAACCTGATAATAATTCAAAATGGACTTGAAAAGATGCTGTAGAATTGAATTCTGGGTAAACTTTTTTCACCCAAATTAGGACATTGGATGGATAGAGAAACATCACAATCATCAACAAATGAATTAGCGATAACATACCAAAATATAGTAGATAATGCTTATCAAGCAAATCATGCCTTCAAAACTGGAAATGAAGACCAAGCTCAATCTTACTTAACCAATATTCTCAACCTAGTTCAACAACTCAAAGAACATCCCAATGTATTCAACCAATTTTTTGATATTTAGAGAGTTCAAGTAAGCCTTATCTGGTTGATTGCAGAAAGTACTAGATATGGATTTAGATATAGTAGAAAGACCTTGCAAGATATTGAAACTGGACAAAGATACAGCAATAGAGTTATTAGATTCAACGTTTTTTGACTTTTTGGTAGATTTTGATTATACTTAGTATTTAGGGAAGAGTGTGTTCAAACATCGATGCGTCCGATTCTAAAGGAAATCGAATGTAAGTTCATATTGATCAATCTCTATTCAAATCTTGTATGCCCATGATCTACATTCAATAATTACAAACCTGATCTTTTCCTATGTTTACATTCTTTAATGTTTTAGTCATCAAACACTGGCTTGTAAACGAATGCAAAAATTACCAACACAGATGGATTTCAACCATGTTTCCTTTAGAATCGATCCGTTTATGAATGCATTCTTTGAATACGTAAAGGAAAATAAATCTTTGGGGGCTACTATTACAGAAACTCAAGTGAAGGAATATGTCCTCAACAACCCATACCTATCCCGTTATTCTACTGAAAATAGACGTTTGAAATCTAAAGGTATTTGATTGAATTTAAATCAACTTTTTTTTTCAGGTTATTTGGTATACAATATCAATATTCAAAAATCATTTGATGATGATTGGTTGTTTAAAGAATATTGTGCAAACATTACCAATTTACCTGATGTGGGTCGGACAGGAGTTCCATATCTCTGGACTCCTAAAGTATTTGATCCTCATTGTTGTATTCAAAATCACACCACATTAACCAATAGTCGTTACACCCAATTTCCATATCCATCATTGCCCTGATTGGTTGACATTTTTTGAAGGCACATTTTCTGGTACACCGACAAAATCTGGTGAATTCTTTCTCTCAATCTCTGTTACTTATACGTCTCTCATCATGTATCATAGTAAAGGTATGTGATATTTTAAGTATAACTGTCAGATAAAGTTATTTCAAAGGTGTTTTCAATTGTCATTAAACCTGGTATTGGTGATTTATAGTTGACATTTCCCATTTAATATTATTTGTATATCATCATAGTTTGCACTTGTACGAAATTTCTGATTTTCCTAAAACCAATATTTGGAGATACTATAGTCAGCAGTAAATGCGTTCACATAATATACTTGGAAATATATGAGGTTGTAGTTCATTGTTGTCTAATATTTATCAGTCACTACGTCTATTGTTTAATAATTGAAACTTTTAAATTACAAAATAGCAATATCGAGATGGGATTCTTTTTCTCAAAACCAGTAGAGCCAGCACCACCAACACAAACAACTTCTAAAAAAATACCTAAATCAGCACTTCGAAATAGTGAACGTGATCTGGTTGAATACGACCAGCGATTGGACGAGGAAAGGTTTATTTCTAAAAACTAAGATGTTAGAGCAAAAGCAAAAGCAAAGAGGGTAGAAGAATATTTAAAACAGGAGAAAGCAAAGTACGATTTTGAAAATAAAGAACCACGTATCTTGATTTTAGGATCCTCAGATTCAGGCAAATCTACATTCCTTAAACAACTCAAGATTCTTCATGGCAATGGATTTACATCTGAAGAACTAGAAAGAGCAAAGAAATCAATACTATTTAGCATATTTACAATTGCAAGAACAATAGTCACCCAAGCATCTAAAGAAGTAGTTCTATCTTATGAACCTATATCAAAACTATCAATCGATGAAGCAAAAAAGAATATACCAGATGATATTTTCCATACAATTATGAGTATGTGGAAAGATCCGGTCATCAAAGAACTCTATTACTCTTACGGGGACCTTTTTCCATTGAATTCTCAACAGTAAGAACTCATTATATTGATTGAAAGTTTCTTTGATAAGCTAGATGTGCTGATAACTCCTCAGTATGTACTCTCTCACGATGGTATTTATATTTTGGAATTAAATGAAATTAGATATGTTGTTGATGCGAACAGTAACTCAGAAAATATCTGATAATATCTTTGATGTCGATATGAATGGAAAAACCCAACGAATTCATTTCTTTGATGTTAGTGGATTAAAATATCACCGTAAACGATGGATGTCTTACTTTGATGATATTTTATCAATCGTTTTTGTAGTGGATATATCTTCATATGATCAAGTACTATCAGAAGATCAGGATATCAATCGAATGGTAGATGCAATCAATCTTTATGATTTTATCGTTAATCATCCATTATTGACAAAACCGGATATCATTCTATTCTTTAACAAAAAAGATCTATATGATATTAAAATTAAGAGAGTATCTTTACATGTACATTTTCCAGCATACACCGGTACAATCAAATATCGATTCATCCTTTTTTATTTAGGTCGTGACTTCAGTTGCTCAGAAGGACTTTCATTTTTACAACATGAATTCTTAAAAGTAAACAAAAATGAAAAGAAGATAGTAAAGATTCATAACACCTGTTGTACGGACACTCAAATGATGCGAAAGATTATCAAAGATGTTTTGTAATGGATTTAAACCATTGACCATTAGGTATTCTATTCTCAAAGGAGACATTAGTAATGTAATGAATCTATAAGCCGAAATATAATAATATATGTTTATTAATACTCATTACTTTGAAGTGTCTTTTGGCGAAGTCTTTAGAGTCGTGCATGTGGCTTGTTAAACGATACAAACACTTGCTGATACCTCCCAAAATGGAAAAAACTGGACAGTGTGACAAGAACTATAAATCTGACTCTGTCCTAACCAAAAAATTTGACCGTATCAAAGAGGATTTCACCTTTTGAAATTCTTGATTTGTGGATTAAAGGTGAGGTGGCCAGTTTGTTTACAAATTGGTGAAAACAATGGGAATTTCCAAAATTGCACACTTGATAAATACAAATTTTTATCACCAAGTATAAAGTTTTGCGTTGTGCAATAAAAGTTGGAACAGATCAATGGGATTCTTTTTCTCAAAACCAGTCGGACCTACACCACCAGCTCAAACAGCTCCTACAAAAGCACCTAAACCGGCTATAAGAAATAGCGAACGTGATCAAATCGAATACGATCAACGATTGGAAGAGGAAAGGTTTATTTCTAAAAACTAAAATTAATAGAGCAAAGGCGAAATCTAAATTAGTGGAAGAATATTTAAAACAGGAGAAAGCAAAATATGATTCCGAACATAAAGAACCACGTATTTTGATATTGGGATCTTCGGATTCAGGAAAATCTACCTTCCTCAAACAACTCAAGATTCTTCACGGAAGTGGATTCACCCCTGAAGAACTAGAAAGAGCAAAGAAAAACATCATATATAGTCTATTTGCAATATGCAGAAAAATGATTGCAGATTCTCCCAAAGATACTGCACAGTTTTTCAGTAATGTGCTGACATTATCAATGGATGATGCAAAAGTTGGTATGCCAGATGATATTACTGCTACTATGGTTAGTATGTGGAAAGATCCAGCCATCAAAGATCTATATCAAACATACGGCGATTTATTTCCACAAACGTCTGCATAGTAACTCACTTGGACATTCACATCTAGTTTTTTGGACAAGTTAGCAACATTGTTAGAGCCATCATATGTTATGTCAAAAGAAGGTATATTGTAGTTGACCTTATATTAGACATGTTACTTATGAGAACTGTTACTCAAAATATATCTGATAATATCTTTGACGTCGATATGAATGGGAAAACCCAACGACTTCATTTCTTTGATGTCAGTGGACTAAAGTACCACCGTAAAAGATGGATGTCTTACTTTGATGATATTTTGTCCATTGTTTTTGTCGTAGCCATTTCCTCATTCGATCAAGTACTATCAGAAGATAAGGATGTCAATCGAATGGTTGACGCAATCAAATTATTCGACTTTATAGTGAACCATCCGCTACTGACAAAACCAGATATCATTCTATTCTTTAACAAAAAAGATTTGTATGATGTTAAAATCAAAAGAACAACACTAAAGACATACTTTCCAACATACGCTGGTATATGATTTTGAATTCGCTTACAAATAATAGGACGTGAATTTAGCGCCTCAGAAGGAATCAACTTTTTTCAACAAGAATTCTTAAAAGTGAACAAAAATGAAAAGAAAATGGTCAAGGTTCATATTACTTGTTGCACAGATACAAAGATGATGGAAAAGATCATCAAAGATGTTTTGTATTAATATTGTATGGTTAACTTCCTAGATTCTCTATTCTGAAGGGTGAACTTGGTAACGTTGTATCTATTTGAATCTATCATTGGATCAGTCAAAGCTTTTAATCTTAATGAAGTATTTACTGTTGAATATAAAAGAACCTCAATATATCTATCTGGTTTATAAGAATAATTAAAAAAAAAATTATAAAATGAACAATTGTATTTTTTACAGGAGTGAATGATCTAGCAGTAACCCAAATAGTCTCAGTCATCTAAAACATCATGCTTACATATAGGGCATAACCGACAATGGTCCACCAACCATGGATCAATGCTAAAAAAGTTAGACATAAGTGTATTACCAGGTATCATGAAAAACGTGACGACAAGGTAAATCTCTTGCTGTATCGTTTATCACAAACTGATCTAAACAAATGGGACAAACATCTTGTCCCTTAATTCCACCTTCTTTCCATTCGGTTTGTAAATCTAGTTCTGTAATTTGTCTTTCTGGCAATGTATTATATTCTAGAGTTTGTGGTAGTGTTTCTGTAAAATCAAAATCGGGGTTCAGGATTAAACTAATAGCTTCTTGTAGTGAATCTAAAAACTGTACTGAACCATTATCACAGTAATTCTGAACCATATTGAAAGATATGAGCATTAAAAAGAACCCATAAACATTTAGAAACACCAGTACAAACTGGATAAACATATCGCGAGCCATCTTCCAGTATAACCGTTGCTGAACTTGAAGCTCTTCGACATGTTTGATGGTTATCGTGGTGACCTGTTGTGAATTATATCTTGTTTTTAAATCCATTCCATCCTCTCGACTCATGAATATTCCTCTGCTTTTGATAAGTTTATCAGAGTGAATGGACATCCGGACTAACTCATGTGGCAATCGTCGAGGTTGATTATAGATCAATACAGTTTTAAATCCTGCTTGCTGAAGGTTCTTCATTTTTTTCTCAAAGGAACATCCACCTCTTTCAACCAATGCAATCCAATTAATGGTCTCATTCCTATATGGGCAAAAATCGATATCAGTTCCATTTTCCGTAATTGCATAACATGTGTTGGTATCGACAATTGGAAATTGTAGATGAAATGGCGTACAGGCATGGTGACTTAAGGGTAATAATGGTCCTGATATTAATCCACTCAAACTTACCAGATATTGATTCCATTGGTTTAATAACCTCCCCAAACAATGCAGGTAGTGCTATCCAACCCATGTCTTTTCCATTTAGTTGAATTCCAACAGCACGATCATCCATTGTCTCTCCTGATTGATGTATTAATGGCTCCTTTCCATTGCTAACTCTTCCAACATATCTATCATCCATTATAATAACACTAGAGTGTGGTATGATTGTATAAACAATTATCTTTCGTACGATAAAGATTCCAAAAGTTACAATGACAGTGGCAATCCATAATCTACCCAAAGTTTTCAATAGCGAGCTAACCAAATCTTTCCATCGATCATCTTGGTATTCTAAATCTGTTTCTTCCGTTTCTTGATTATCCAAATCTTCAAACACAGTTTGATTATCCAAAATCCGAGCGAGTTGTAAATTCGTTAATAGTATATCCTCTTGACTATATAAATTTGAATCAGCCATAGTAAATGCACCAAATGATAAAGGTTAAATATGATGTTGTTTATGCATGTCTTCACATTGTGACTTGATCAATATGATAAAAACAAAACAAATAAACATTTGATTTCTTCAAATAATGACCATTGGAGTATCTGATTAAATGTAGTAAATAAAGATTGATTTGCGTAGATTTGGTGATTAAAAAATGCGTTGTGCAATGACCTGTTTGAGAAGCATTATTGTGAGTTGATGGAATAACTTCTTTCCCAAAGATTCTATTTCGCAATGTTTGCATGGTTTTACAAGTTGACTTATCTTTTTAAGAAACTATGGGATGTATCGTGTAGTTAAACAAACAGGTGCGTGCAGTTTTGGAATTAAACAAACAACTTATTGGACTTGTGGTTAGAACAACAAACTTATTGTAATGGCATTACGGCATCAATTCTAATTTACTTTATTTTATTCTATGTAAGATTATTATAATTCCTAATTTAGATTTTAGATACGAAAGACATTAGTTCTTGGACTTCTCCCAATCTTCATCAGATGGGATCCAGCCAAGACCTTTAAACCAATCGTACAGAATAGCAGTCTATTCATATTAGAAAACATAGAAATTCACCTTATTCACGTCAATTTTAAACCACGACTTAGCATCTCGCTTCTTGAATGGCCCTCGCTTCTTCACTTGCGTTAAAATGGTTGATTTTATATCAAGATATTGTGATGGTAGCAATCTTAAAGTCGATGCAATTCTTATTTCTTCAAAAGTTAATTTGTTGTAGTCTTCCACATCAGGAGAAATCTTTAACATTGAACCTATGAAAGCATTTAATAAATGAATAAAATATACCTTTTTTCCAAACAACGTCAGGAGCGCCTTTGGTGTTTTTATATTCATCAGCATTGAATGTAGACGTGTTTGTGGATTCAAAGCCCACCAAAGTAACAGGTGTGATTGATGAAAAGCATTTCACTTTGGTTGAGCTTGGCAATAGGTTTTGAGGGTTTTTCATATATATGGAGTAAACATCTAAATTTACAATGCCTTCGACAAATTTATCATCTTTATTGGCCAGTGTTTTAACAGATCGGAATGGAATAGCTTTTCTTTTGGATACTCTACTTGATTTAAGATTTGGTGAAGTATAACAGGAAGTTCTTGGAGATGGATAATCAAGTTGAACTGTATCTTTCATTACCAACGTCTCTTGAGAGTATGTTTTTCTAACTCGTTTATTCATCTTTAATATATATGTATGATTGAATTGTTTTAAGTGAAAATAAATCTTACTTCTTCGCGCGTTGTTTGATGTTTGAATGCGCGATGAAATAAACTCACGAGGCATAGATAAGTCAAATAACAATCAATTCAACAAAACAACGCGATCAGTAAAAAAATATTTTCAAATGAACATCATCTACAATACATATACATCATAGATAGTGATTGGAAAGAGAATTGGAAGAGTCTCTTTATGAAGGTGTAAATTTTTTGAAATTTTACTTCCACAATTCAATGTTGGCCACCAGAAGATTTTCAACACTTCCTGAAGAAGAAACTTCAGAAACTGTTCAAGAATTAATAAGCACTTTTGTGGAAAATCTTCAACAAGATCAAATCACCTTGGATACAATCATTCAAACTTGTTTAACAACTGCCAAGAAGCGACAAGAAGTGATCCAAAAGTTAGATGCACAGTTGCAAGGTGCTACAAGTTTTCTAACACTTAAACAGATGCCTCAATAACAGTTGATAGTGAAATTGTAATGGAGAATGAACTGAAGGAGGAATTAAAACAATTACAACAAACCCAAAACTATGAGCAACTCCAATCTTTAGAAATACAGAAGGGAAAAGAAATCAATCAGGTGAAACTAGAGTTAGTTGAGCTCGAAATGAAGTATGATCGCTTAACGTCCGAACTCAAACAGATACAAGAAATGGAAGAAAGAGAAGCGAACCTTGAACCAGGATTTAATACGTAATATGAAGTAATTTTTAATCATAATTTAGATTGGCGTTAGCACTTTTTCAACCTTTGGGAGTAGAATTTTATGATATGGATGAAAACACCAAAAAGTACCAAAGGTGTATGGCCAGTAAGGATAACATGTTAACCCTTTAGGAGGCAAAAATCGATTAGTACCATTGAATCTAAATCCTAACATGAGTAATTTTCATTACAGTAATTTGCTGTGGGATGTGATTAGTAACTAATAAAGTTTAACGATAAGTTGATTGATTGGTTCATGATTTTAATAATTGCAGACATAATTAACCTTTAAATCACCATTATAATTCTACCGTGTTCATTCTATGATCGCGTACTACTATATTAGTAGGAGACTATTTTACTATGCTAATTGATTATATCAGTGCTCTATTGAATATTTCAATCTGTTTTGGATCCTTTTGAATTTTGCTTCGTTTTTCACTCACCACCAAAATGGATCCACTATCAAACCCAGAATATAGCCAAAATGAAGATTCAAATAATCAGATTCAGGACCCCCTTACCGTGTCCTCTGACCCTCTTTCTAGTTCCATTAATGAAGGGTCTTTGCTCACTGCTTCATCTATGTTAAATTCAGCCATCGATCCTACTTCTAGTAATCCTGACAGTCCCCTTATACAACCCACTGGCCAACCGCTTGTCACGTCTTCTGTATTTAACTTAAATAATAACAGCAGTTTGGAGGTATGGAAATGTAACTAATTCTAGGGTGAAAGTGTTGCAAAGGTATCATTTCCTTTTATAGTTTATTTGATTTAGACAGAATTCTGTTGTGATTTAGATTCAGCATTATCTACTTGTCCTGCTTCAAATTTTAATTTAGCCCTGGATGTGACAATACCATTACGTGAACAATTAAAACCTGCAATTACCATCGAAGATGTAATTTCATATTTATACTTACATGCTAGGCCACAAAGGCACATGATATGTCTGGAAAATCATTTACTACGTATTTAATCAAAGCAGATTTGAATGGATTGAAATTTGAATCAAAACATCGATATTCTGAATTCGAAAGTTTACGAGTCACTTTAGCGCAGAAGTATCCTTCTTGTATAGTTCCCCCAATACCAGAAAAGCATTCTATTGCTGCATATGCTGTAAAACCAAAAAATGCAAAGGATGACCCAAAGATTATTATGAAAAGAAAACGATTATTGCAATCATTTTTAAATCGCTTAGCATCACATTCTATCTTAAAAAATGCCCATGAATTTCATATGTTTTTAAATGGAGAAGTCAGTTGGAATGAAACCACCGTATTGATTAGTTCCACAAACAGTGTAGGGTTGAAAAAGAAATCAAGTATGGCCAGTTTGAATGA
Source organism: Globomyces pollinis-pini (assembly GCA_025399215.1). Classification (NCBI taxonomy): domain Eukaryota; kingdom Fungi; phylum Chytridiomycota; class Chytridiomycetes; order Rhizophydiales; family Globomycetaceae; genus Globomyces; species Globomyces pollinis-pini. Next base: position 1,365 of record MU621369.1, on the reverse strand, counting down.
AGGCAGAAGTTTACGTAAACCTGGTAAATTTCCGATTGATTTGACACAAAGATCCATATTTTGTTGGAGTAGAAGATTATTCAAACAGATTCGCAGCTCAGATTAATTTTATTCGAAAAGTCCATAAGAAAATTGTGGCAAATTATTCTGACATGGCTCTTATATATATGGATTTGGGAGCACTTTATAACGGATGGTCATTGACGGAGCAAAATCTTTCTAATTCAATTGAGCAAATGGGTCAAGCTGTAGATTCAACCTTGACCGCAACGAGCACTCTGAATGTTTTATTGGAAGAAAGATTTGGAGATATGCTACAAGAATATTCTCAATTTTCTAAATCTATCAAGAAGTTGTTGGGTAAATAATCATTGCTACTAATATTTCTATAGGTCATCGTCATAAATGTCATGTTGAGTTTGAAGTTATATCGGAAACATTGACTTTAAAAGAGCAGTACCTCACAAAACTTGAATCTTCTGAACATGAATCACAACGACTGGCAGCGGTACTCTCAGTTGAAGGCCAGCCACCCATCCCAATATCAAAACCACAAGGAATAATTGCACAACTCAATGCATTGATTGACAATGATCCAGAGGCAACTAGAAGAAACACCATATCAAAAACAAAGGACTTGATCACTTCACTAGAAAATGACCGTGAAACTTCCCGTTTAGCTCTCATTGAATTAAATAGTGAAATACAACGGGAATTGACAAGGTTTCAGAATCAGAAACTATTGGATTTAAGACAAATGTTTATTTGCTATTGTATGGCAATGAAGGAATACCACTCTAAATCTTTGGAATCTTGGCTAGAAGTAAAGCAAGTTGTAGATCAGATTGAGCTTTGATTCAATAACTTCTTCAATAAATTTTGCTGGTTTTTCCTATTAATTGTAACAATGTCGTGTGAGTATGGAAAATTAACGACAGATTCGTACACTGCTAAGCTAAGAAAAAACATTTCACAGTGCAACTCAAAATACACGTCTTTTTGATTGAAAAATCAATACAACTTTATTAAGAACCAGGCTTATGTTGGTGCGTTCCGCTAGGAGTAGTAGATACGTTGCTCTTCAATCTATAATTCCAATTCTCAAAATACTTTGTCCATACATTGCATTCTTCTTCAGTTTGGAATCGACATTCAAAGCGTTTATCATCAACGGTAAATCTCCGAACAGTAGAACTCTTTCCAGTAATTGAAAACGCCTTGAGGTTTGTCACGTCCCAGAAAGTACCATATCCACTTTCACTAGTGTGGTGGGATTCTAACGAGAGCTTCTTGATGGCTGCAATTTGTATACATTCCGGTGATTTTTGATAGATAACAACAGGTTGTGATTCCGAAAACATTCCC
>MU621368.1:0-22273 GCA_025399215.1 Globomyces pollinis-pini | reverse complement strand
CAAGAAATTGATCGGGACACTTGATATCAGCTGATATCGTATGAGCCCACATGATTGACATCTAATCAGATATTGTGGGGGTTTGGCTATACTTCAGGCCTTCATAAAGTTGGGAGGGTTTTAGAATCCATGGAAATACAGTTTAATCTCAGAATAACAAATCAAAACTGAAAACACATCATATATGCTAAAATGACATCTATTTGTATAATCAATTGATTGTTGAAGCAGAAGCTACTCGAAGCTGCGAGGGCAATGGAGGAAGTTTTGGATGTGAGATTTGCAGCTTATTCTTAAATCAATATATGTGTGGTCAATTGCTGATCCTTGACTGTCTTTCCTACGTTCAGAAATGTTTGAATTTATGTGTGGTCAATTGCTGATCCTTGACTGTCTTTCCTACGTTCAGAAATGTTTATTATCTCATATTATCTGAGGGAAGACTGCACCAAATTCCCAAAATGTGGAATAGAAATTAGATGTTCTAGCTTAGGATTTATGTGTAAGCTCAAGCGCTAAGTCTGGGTCATCTAACAAATAGAAGTTACATGTCAGTCTGACAAGTAATCAGTTTACTTCTACTTTCATGTGATTCGCAGCTTGATTAATTATTAGGTTAGTAACTTTGCCAACTCTTTCACTTCAACTGAATTCTACTTTTTAAGTCCTATCAATACAATAAATAATTACAAACAACTGTAATCATTGGTGCACTTTATACACACACCACTTTCCAACCTCTGAGGACATAAATACAATATCATGAGCTTCACTAGTAGTGTGAGAACCAGGGTGTCAGATCACAATCCATTTCTGTAACATATGAGAGCAATATCACCTAGAATTGTTCATCTCCTTCAGTTCGAATCTGTTAGACTACATACACACACCATCCACGGGTTTCTCGATGACACTCACAATCTGGTCCACTTTGGCTTTTTTGCTCCCTTTCAGACAAGGAAGAAAAGGACGAACTTTTTTTGGACGTACCTGAAGTTCACTTTTCACATTTTTATAGAATGCTTCCAGTCGCATATTTTCTTATCCTCTCTCCGTTAATCTTTTTGACTTGGGTTCGTAGTCGAACAGTAACACGGCATGCATTGGTGTCTGTTTTGGGAGATATCGGTCGATCGCCAAGAATGCAATATCACACCTTATCACTACTGAAATCTGGATATACTGTGGATTTGATTGGTTATCAAGGAACAAATCCTTTGAATGAGTTAGTAGAAAACAGCAACCTCTCCATTCATTTTCTTAATCAACCAACTTCTATTGGAAAAGTAAAATCAAAATGGATTTATATCATACTTGGATTACTCAGAAGCGTCACTCAAATAGTGTCTTTATTCTTCCTTCTCTTGTCATTACGTAGGCCCAAGTTCATTTTGATTCAAGTTCATGATCAACTTCTACTAACATTTAGAATCCCCCTGCCATTCCGACATTATTTGTATTTCAAATTGCGTCTTTTATTTTAAATGTACCATTAGTTATTGATTGGCATAATTTTGGATTCTCTTTAATGGAAATATCAAGAGGTTCTGGAGACCCAATCGTCAAACTGGCAACTTGGTACGAAAAGTTTCTGGGTCGATTTGCATCATTGCATTTAACAGTTACCAAAGCAATGGCATATGAGTTGAGGTAACAATACATATTTATTTTGTTCTATTCCAAATCCAATTTCCATACAATAGATTAATAACATATTTGTAGTACGTGGCCCGTAAGGTAATTTTTTTTTGGTTAAAGAGTGATATTAGAAATGCAATTGTCACCATATACGATCGTCCACCAAATCATTTCAAAAAGATGACTGAAGAACAACAAGCAAACGTAACAATCATATTGGTATTGCTAACTCATAATAGTTTTTATCTACTTTAAACTTTTCAGATACCCAATTGCAAAAGCAGAAAACAGCTAATACCATATTTACAACAATAAATCCACGTGATAGAAAAGTGTCCTTAACTCGAAATAGACCGGTATTGCTAGTTAGTTCATCATCTTGGACTGAAGATGAAGATTTTTCAATACTGTTAGCGGCTTTGATCATTTATGATAAGAAGCGACAATTCGATAACACATTACCCGATATATATATGGTTATCACTGGAAAAGGTCCCTTGAAAGACTATTACATGAATCAAATAATGAAATCTGAAATGAAGTACGTAAAAGTATTTACAGCTTGGTTAGAACCAGAAGATTACCCGAAATTACTGGGTTGTGCTCTATTGGGAATATCATTACATACCTCATCGTCTGGATTAGATTTACCTATGAAGGTTGTGGACATGTTTGGATCTGGGGTTCCATCTCTCGCACTTCATTTTGCTTGGTAATACTCTAAACTGACCACTAGTATCAATGAATTAGTGCATAATGACGTCAACGGCTATACATTCTCAGATTCTACAGATTTGGCCAACCGTCTTTTCCAATTATTGCCTGGATTCCCAGTGTTAAATGATACTCTGGCACTTTTGCGAGAAGGTGTCGATGAGTTTAAGAAAAATGACTGGGATACAAATTGGGATAAAAATCTTTTACCTTTGTTGGAAAAACTCTAACAAGGAACTTGTTCCAGCTAATAAAGTTTATAATACTGTTAATTCAAATTGAACCAATATGGTGAAAAATATTGTTGAATCGATTAGATTTAATATTCTTAACTAATCTATGAAGAGATTTAAATTAGAATCAAAATTAAAAGTTAGATTCAAACTAAGTGACATTCTACGCGCGTCGCAATTATTTTTAGAACGCTAAAAAATCAATCAAGGCATTTACTTGGAGCAAAGAAAAACACCAAACCAATTTATCATTTGAAATAAAATATCTGGAATGAGTGCAAGGTCATCAGTAAAAGGAAAACTGAATGGATCCAGGACATCTATCATTGATTTGGATCCTCAAAAGGAAATACTATTCAAAATGTCCAAAAAGATTGCACAATTAACAAAAGTTGTTTACTTTCTGAATACCAAAAATGAAGATACCAATTTACAAATGAAACAAATGAAAAGACAATATGAATATGATTTGCATGAGACTCTAGAAGAAGGGAAATCAGTTATAAGCGAAATGCAATTGAAACTTAATGAATCAGAGGATCGGGTACAGTATCAAGAAACCGTCATTCAGGTACAATAACGTGAAAATCTAAATATCGAAGACAAACCTAAAAACAATCATTGAAAAAGAGAATGAAATTGCAATGATAAAAGAGCATTCTAATAGATTGGAAATTCAAGCAAAGAAACAACAAACCGCAATTTCAAAATTAAGTACAAATGTCATTAGTGATATATCCCATGAAAAAGAGATTACGGAAATCAAATTACAGTACGAGGATGAATTAGAAAGAAAGGACAAGCATTGGGAAAAAGAAGTGATAAATATGTATATTTATGGTAGATGGAAATTCAACGTGATGCCAATGAGCAACGAATTACTGAAGTAAGGAATCAAGCACAAGTCACAGAAGACAATCTCAGAAATGATGTCCGTATACTTCAAAACAAAGTGAGACAATATCTATTTTTCATGTTATATTAGATTGAAGATGAAATTAACAAACGTAATGTTGAAATTGCTGCAATGAAAGACTTCATGAATGCACGAGAGATTCAAATTAGAGAAGAAATGGATACCATTCTAAGCAGAATGAGAATCAATTTAGAAGCTGTATTTATATGCATTTTATACTAATTGGAATAGGAAACAAAAAAAGTTAAAGATTTAGAAGAAACTGTGTATGGGTTAAGAGAGCAAATTGATAGGTACTTCGAATTATAAATAATTACGCCTTAATAGAAAAACATTGATTATTGAAGGTTTAGAAATGGACAAATGGGAACTTGGTCAAAAAATTCAACAACTGGAACGAAGTCTTGAAGACAAAACTAACGATTTTAATCTTCTTACAACCGTGAGAACACTCTTACAACTAACGTGCCCATAGGAACATAAATTTTTGACCGAGTTGTGTAAATCATATGGTAATATGCTCTCAATTTACAGGCTAGAAATTAAAATTCCAAAACTTGAAAGGGACTTGAATGATACACGAAGCAGCTTACACGAGGCCAAGACACTTTTGGCGACTGAAACTGAGCGCAACGAGAATCTTTCAAGAGCAAATGATACTTTACAAATGAATTTAGACGAGACTTTAAAGTATTCTTAACGTATTGACATAATAGCAAATTATTAAAAACGCAAGAAGAAGTGAAGAATCTAACCGAGCGGAGTGAACTTTACTTTCAAGATATATGCTCGAAAGGTTACCCTTTTTTGAGTTAATCTAACCAGATAATTTAATTAATGAACTCAATTCTGCAATGATAAAGCAAAATAGAGAGTTACGGCAGGTACAACGTACGTTAGATACTAATCTGAAGGAAATGAAAACTGCTTTGGAAGAGTTAAGTGCTCAATTAAATGGCCAAAAAGAACAAGAGATAGAGGTACGAATAAGTGCTTTCTTGGAAGAAAAGAAGTTGATGCTGGACAAGAAAGATGCAGTAAAAAAACTTAGGTCTAACAGAAAAGGAAATCCTACAATTAAACCAAGAAAAGTCCAACATGTTGGAAGAGCATAAAAAGGCTATCCTTGAAATGGAGCAGAAATTCGCAGATAATCAAGTCGAGCTAAATGTAAGTATGGTAGCTAACCAAAAAGTCCAAAATTACCAAACTAAACGAGGATTGGGTTACAGCAACTATTAAAATACAAGAATCTAAATCGGAAATTGAAGAACGTGATAAACGAATCGCCGCTGATCAATTGACATTACAAGTAAGCATCATTTATTTACGATCAGAATCGTGATACAACTATCAAAGGACTTGAGGTTGATTTAGCAGATTTATTTCAAAAAATGGTACAATGTGATAAACAAATTCGAAGTGAAATGGCTGAAAAGTATACTAAAGAGAAATACGATTTAGAAGCTGAATGGTAGTCAAATTGCAATATACTTAATAGCATAGGAATACTCGAAATCAAGCCAATTTAGAAATGATGAAGAAACGTTTAGATGAACAATATGAGTTTGAAAAAGAAGTACTAATGCCGTCAATAACCTTAATAGAAATTAACGAAACAACTCAAAGCAAACTTTCAAGAGGAGCTGTCTCAAGTCCATTCGTTTTATAGAACCAAAATAAATTCAATGTCTGAAGATCTGATTGAAAAGGATAACCATTTGGAAACGGAACGAAAAGAGATTGTTAGACTGAATGTATTGGTTGATACCACTATGCGAGTAAAAACTATTTGTATAATTCCATAGGAATGTACTGAAAAGATGGATAAAATGACATCTGATTTTGAAAATACATTAGAAGAAAGTCGAATAGCTTGGGAGACTATAACTAATCAAAAGCTGACAGATGAAGCAATTAAGCACGAAGCATTGGTTGCTGAAATAGAGCTAAAAGCTTTGACAACTCAAGCTGAAAATACTGCAACTCATAAAAAGCAAATGGAGGATTTAAGAAGCTTTCATACAACTACCTTGCTAAATAACAGAAAAGTGAATTGTTTTATTTAACCTTCAGGAAGCAGAAACTCTTCGTTCTATTGAAATCGCAAAATTGAAAACTACTAACGAAAACACGGTATTGTTTTTAAAAGTACAGCACGAAGAGACCATGAAATCAGCCATAGCTCAATTAACTGATCAAAAAGATAAAGAAATTTCGGATATAATTGATGATTGGAATCAAAATCAAAAACAACTTCAACAGGAAATAGAGGGTTTCAAAGAAAAGTTAAATCAAGCATTGGTAATATCTTAAAAGGGATAACTGTTTAAGGAATCCGAAAGATGTTTAAAATCGGAAGTGGCGGAAACAGAGAAGGACTTGGCCGAGCAACGAGAAATACTTATATTAAAAGATAAAGAATTAAAGCAGCGAGCGTATCTAGAAATACTATGCTAAATCTTTAGAAAAGAGTTTGATGCGAAATTTGCTAAGCAAGCTACTGACTATGAAATCAAAACGAAACAGGATAAAGAGCATATGAAAGGAGATCATCTAGTAGAAATGCAATTAATGCTTCAAGAGTTTGAAAAAGCAAAGAATTTTTTGAAGAAAGAAATCGCATTGTTGAAAATAAAGTATGTTATTCAGACAACCTCACAATGATAGATTAGAGGAAGCAGCAATCAAATACGAAAATAGAGAGCCTAGATTGATTGATGTAGAAACCATTAATCAGATGAACAAGGAAATTGAGCTGCGTAATCATAAGATTCAAGAGCTTACGGTTAATCCATATAGTATCTAACTTTGCTAGAAAGAACTAAGTAACTACAGGCTGGAAATGAATAATCGGGAGATATCATTTAACAAGATATTTAACAATTCCCCTATGGTAGGCATTATGCAACCATCTGTACCAAAGGTTTGAATGAATCTGTTGATTGTAGTCTCAAAAGGGATTCAAAAATAAGCTGCAAATCTCGCATCCAAAGCTTCCTCCATTGCCCTCACAGCTTCGAGTAGCTTCTGCTTCAACAATCAATTGATTATACAAATAGATGTCATTTTAGCATTTGTGGTGTGTTTTCAGTTTTGATTTGTTATTCTGAGATTAAACTGTATTTCCATGTATTCTAAAACCCTCCCAACTTTATGAAGGCCTGAAGTATAGCCAAACCCCCACAATATCTGATTAGATGTCAATCATGTGGGCTCATACGATATCAGCTGATATCAAGTGTCCCGATCAATTTCTTGAACACAATCACCTCATTTAACGACAGCGCAATTAATATTTCTGGCAAACTCTTGAGTGGAACAGTAACTAAACTGGATTCTGTTGTTAAAATCATAAATATAGCAACCAATCAATCATTTAAATACGTTTACACTAGTATTAGCCAGTAAATATAGCGGAGTATCATTTCCCAAACCCGTTCTTCTAGTGTCCTCTATACCAATTGGGACATATTCCCGATTCAAAGAACGGGTCCTCACAATGTAACGTTTTATGTTGGGTATAAATAGCCCATCAATCTCCCAGTTGGTTCATACAAAACCCAAAAATGAACTTTCTTCAATTAGCTTTAGTCACCCTCTCCTGTTCCGCAGCCACCATCAACTTTGGTGCTGATTATCAAAATACTGTTTCTGGCCCATTGAAATCAGGAGAAAAGGTCACAATTGAATATGATTTATCTCGTGCCAAATGTCCTCACGCTTCTACTCATGGTGCTGATACTTGGGGTGTTTACGCTTATGTAGCATTCAACCAAAAGTTTGAAAACACTCAAAGTTTCGCTATTGCCAGAACTCCTTTCCCAGGATCTCCTCAAGTGGTCAGCAAACCAATTGTTGAGTTACAAAAGGGAGATATGGCAGTCTGGATTATGTGCTCATCTATGGCTGGTACTACATACGATAGTAACTTTGGAAAGAACTTTCACTTCAGCGTGTTATAAATCTTATAGTTAATAAAAAATAGTAGAAGTAACAATGCATTATTACTGTATCACAATAATTATTGCAGTTGATATGTACTGCAAAAGTCAACGGGAAATTCGGAGAGATGCACAATATCTTTTGAAATTCTTGTTATGATTATGCAAAACGTACAAGTTAGGTACTATTATGTTCATCTAATTTCGATTGGGTAGAAACCCATGAATAACTTGTCGTAGTTGCATAACTTACAATCTTTTTGAACATTTTTGAAAACAAAAGGGTTTTTATTGATGATATCCAATACTTATTAAAATGCAGAATAATGAAAAAAGGTATCCAAGTTAAAATTACCAACGACGGAACCCTCCACCGTTACCGCCACGGCCACGACCACCACCTCGTCCTCCGCCATATCCTCGTCCACCTCTTGAACCACCACCGCCACGATTACTCTGTTGTGCCAACTGTAGTAAATCTTCAGGAACTTCTTGGCCAGCATCGGTCATCAAGTCGACGAGAGCTCCCGCACTTCCTCTATCAGCTTTAGAGCTTGTGAAGAAAGTATGAGCATTTCCTACACCAGAGTTACCTCTGGCAGTACGACCGATACGATGAACGAAGTCTTCAATGTTATTTGGAAAGTCGTAGTTAATAACATGCATAACATCTTTAACATCCAACCCACGAGCAGCCACATCGGTAGCAATCAAAATGGGGCAGTTACCACGTTTAAAGTCATCTAGAGCACGGTCACGTTCTAAAATAGTCAATATTATAAAAATCAGTTACCTTGTTGAGTTTTGTCACCATGAATAGTCGCAGCAGACCAATTTTCGTTCCATAAATTATTCAAGATGTTTTCACAAGCATACTTCTTATTGGTAAAGATAATAGTACGTTCCATTTTACGGGTAGCTTCAGGTTCAGTCATTTTCTCCCAAATCTCAACTAACAATTTGCTTAAAGCAGCATCTTTGTCGAAATCTGACATGACTTGGACTTTTTGGACAATACTTTTGTTAGCTTGAAGTTTTGTAGATCCGATTTGAACTTTGATATGATCATCAGTCAAGAAATCTCTTGCCAAACGTTGAACAGACTTTGGCCAAGTTGCAGACCACAAAAGAAGTTGACGATCTGGTCGGATTTGTCCCATAATTTTACGTAAATCTTGTTCGAAACCCATATCTAACATACGATCAGCTTCATCCAAGACAAGGTAAGTAACTTTTCGTAATGTGGTTTTACCCATTTGAAGCAAGTCGAGTAATCGACCAGGAGTGGCAATGATAATATGAGGAGAGCGATTTAATTCACCAATCTGTGGTCCTTTAGAGGCACCACCATATAAACAAGAATTACGAACATCTAATTCACGACCATACTCTTGGGCAACTTCTTGAATTTGACATGCAAGTTCTCTAGTAGGGGCAAGGACCAAAGCAATTGGTCCATCACCTCGTTGTATTGGAGGCTGGCCCAAAATATGAAGGATAGCAGGAAGGATAAAACTAAGAGTTTTACCAGACCCTGTTTGAGCAATACCGACCACATTTCTTCCAGTTAAAGCCATAGGCCAACCTTGGGATTGAATAGCAGTTGGTTTATCAAAACCCTTAGATTGAAAGATTCTAGTAATATTTGAAGGCCATTGAGTGTCCTCAAATTTCATGAGAGGTCTAAAATTAATTATTACAAAATGAATTACCTTGGAATGTTGGAGCCGGTAAGAATCATTTGACTCTCTTTTCGGAATTGTTCCACTTCAGCATCGGACAGTTTGGCGGTTTCCTTGTGCTCGACGTAGAATTTCTTTTCAAATGGAGTCAAGTCTTTAGCCAAGAAGACTGGATTTTCTTCATAGACATGATGGACATCATCCCTAAATCCTCTTCCTCCACCGTTCCCATAACCACCTCGGGCACCACCACGACCACCACCACGACCACCACCGCGACCACCACCGTAGCCTCCACTACGATTATTACTAGCTCCATAGCCTCCTCCGTAATTACTTCTTCCAGACATGTAAAATAATTATTTAAAAAAAAAAAAATATAAAAAAAAAAAAATATGAGTGGACCCTGAAACATTTTCAAACAAGATCAAACGTGGACCTCACTTAGGGTTCAGGAGTAGCTAGGTTTACAAAACGGTTGAAACATCATGTCAATACAGAAATGTGAGCTTCTGATATCTGAAAGACTAATCGAGACGATTAGTTCATGCTCATCCAAAAGATTTGTGTATTTTCACTTATAAAATGAGTTAAAAGACGCGCGTCAAAATGTTTGTTTGTTCTACTAATGGCAGGAAATGAACCAACAGTGCGATCAACCATACAGGAATTGAATTACTTTCAATCATTCTGGTCTCAATTGAAGATTATGATGAAGAGGAACACCATCCTTCAAGTATTTTGTTCTGCCTGACCATAGTATCGGTATCTAACTTCAACTTTGGCACAAGTTCTCTTCGCCCCTTTCATTTTTAGCTTGCTTATATTTGTACTACAAAAAGCTGGTAAACCTTTTACCAAATTTATTTTAGATCATGCCAATCAATCTATTGCTAACCCCCATCCCCCCGTCGGTGCTTTGGGGGGAGTTCCAAAGTGCCAAGTAATTTACTCATACATTAAAGTATCCTAGGGTGGAACAAAATCAGCCAATTGTGTAACGATCCTCTACACTCCAGCAACAATCGTTAACGGTGTTGACTATACTAAAATCATGCAAACTTTTGCAAAAAAGAATGCTGAGAGAACTGGTTATGAATTCCAGATCGAAAATCCATTGACAGGTATTCTACTAGTAGTTAACCTTTCAGACGCAGTCGCAAATTTGTCAACCAAACTGGATATAGCTGCTGTGCCTAATGCAGATTTCATATATGACTTTGCTGTGCTACATCCGAATACAACATCGTGGGGTAATTTAAGCAAATTAACACTTAGGAATAACCTTTAACCAGCCTGCAGATTCTAGCGTACTCAACATTCAATATCAACTATGGTTTAATGCCACTAATGTAGCTAACTCTACCGACATTTTCGGACGACCACTATTATCAATGATACGTGGAATTGACGAAGCCATTATTTCAACTTTGAATAATCCAGATGTGAAAATAACAACTGAATATGATATTGACGTTCAATTGAAAGACTGGCCTTTAATACCAGCATCAAAATTGGCAGACTCTATTGTTCAGCAATTGGGTGCTGTGTTCTTTTTCTGTTCAGAGATGATAATTTTTATCAATGTCTTGAACACAATTGTTTCTGAAAAAGAGTTGAAATTACGTCATGGCATGGAGGTGATGGGGTTAAAGGTAAAAATTTACTAAATCATTGACATTTTACAGCCATCTGTCTATTGGTTGAGCCATTTACTGTCGAATTCACTGTTGGTTTTCGTCAATGCCGTATTTTCTTCAATTTGGGGATTGATTTTTGGATTTGAGGCATTTAAGAATACAAACTTTGTGGTATTTGTTTAATCTATTCACCATAGATCCTTGTGATAACATTTTTCTTGTTTGGTGAATCAATGGTGATGATGGCATTCTTTATTACCACATTTGTAAGAAGAACTAGAGTAGCTATCTTGATTGGTATATTTATTTTCATTATTGGTTTACTGTTTGAGTCATTTGTATTTGCGAGTGCCTATTTGGGTTATATCTGGTGGTCCACTTCATTAATTTCTCCTTTAGCGTGGCAAAGTACGGGTTTAAATTCTAATTTCCTAGTTCAATGCGTCTTTGTTCCATTCTTCAATTTTGGAAGATTTTTCTTGGATATCACCACCTTGACTACAGGGACTTTAGATACCTTAACTCAACAATACATACCGGGTATCCATATTTGTAAACTTATCATAGGACCCGGTTTTCCTTGGGAAACGCTTTTTAGCACACTTCCGAACAGTTCATTGCCAAACTATGGGGCTGATGCAGGTTATCCAACTGTTCCTGCCCCAGTCACATCTTGGCACTTTATGATTCAAAACTTTTTCTTATATGCAGTGTTGATGTGGTATTTTGATAACGTAATTCCCAACGAATATGGTTATCGCCAAGCACCATGGTTCTTTTTATTGCCTAGTTATTGGGGATTTGCAAGTAGATCCGCTACCGTTGATTTATCAGCCTGGCATGCAGAACATACAAAAATTGAATATGCTGTGGAAGAAAATGAAGACTGTGATGTAACAGCTGAACGAAAAATAAGTTGCGATCCTGGTATGTGTTTATTTCGTTTTGATTATAGCTTTCATGCCATCTTTGAAGATTTTAAATCTACGAAAAGTATACACAAATTGGGGAAGAGAACAAGACAAAATAGCGGTTCGTAACTCTTGCTTTACAGTCAAAGAGGGAAAATTATTGGCATTATTGGGGGTAAAGATATGAATTAAGTTTGATGTGTAGCAAAATGGTGCTGGTAAATCAACAACAATTTCTATGCTTTCTGGATTGACTCCATCATCCAGTGGTGATGCTATCATCTATAACATGTCGGTTAAAAACTCCATGCAACAAATTAGAAAGATTATGGGAATTTGTCCACAACATGATATTTTATTTGACGATTTGACTGCTCGAGAACATATCCAGCTGTACGCCGGCCTCAAAGGGGTGCCTCAAGAACAATGGGAACCGCTAATTCAAGAACGATTACAGTTTGTCAGATTGCTAACAGTGGCTGATGTAAGAGCTGGAACATACTCTGGAGGAATGAAGAGGCGTCTATCATTAGTCATCGCAACCATTGGGGATCCAAAAATTATTTTCCTAGATGAACCTACCACCGGAATGGATCCAGTGAATCGGCGTCATGTTTGGAGCTTCATTGAAAAATTCAAGAGAGATCGTGTGATTGTTTTGGTAATGATTTTATCTAATGGTAGACAACACACTCTATGGAAGAAGCTGACGTACTTGGAGATCGCGTTTGTGTGATGTCCAAAGGTAGACTTCGAGCCATCAATAATTCAATTGCACTAAAGAATAAATTTGGTGCCGGATATCGTGTATCTGTTGTAACAGACCAAAAAGAGGCAGATAAAGTCAAGAAATTAATCACCGATCTGATTCCGAATGCAAAATTAGAAGATGATGCTGCGGGGGCTTTGATCTACCAATTCCCGGCCGCTTCGATGGGGGTGATTCCGACTGTTGTGGATTGGTTGGAAAATAATAAGGATGGATTAGTTAAATCATGGGGATTAAGTCAATCTACTCTGGAAGAAGTATTTTTGATACTAATTCGAGAAGCCAATACTCTTTTCAAATAGAATAAATTATCTATGCCAAAATTATTATAGTTGAAATAATTTCGTGTGTCTTCGCGTAAAACAGTATTCAACAATTGATTATTCGGAATGGTAAACAACTCCAGCCTCTACAAAGGGGTCAAATGCGGGTTAATATAACGAAATCCGCTTTATATTGATTGACTCAAGAGTTGTGAATGTTTAGACAAATTTGACCGCCCGTTTTCACAGGACTTGGACGGGCCGCCAAAAGTAAGCTATGTATCATCATGAATGTATAGCATCCTGTGTGGATATTATTGTGTCAGAAACAAGTCAAATTCTCTAGACTTTCCCCTAACATTGAAGAAAGAATACAATGTTATTTGTATCTTTAAGTTGTCGTGTGACATAAAACAGTACGGTACATCGACAACAGGTAAAAGGATAGCTTTGGATTAAAGCAAGAAACTAAATTTCATTCAGAAATGAATAGGAATTGACGGTGGAATCTGATTTAATCTTATCATGTGTCAAAACCCAAAAATCATAAACTCATGATGAGCCGTCCGTCATTTAATAGAAACATATAAAAAGTCATGATTAGAGTGTAGTAATTCAAATGATTGCTGGAGTTCCTGTCAACAAAAAACCAGTCTTGAATGATGAACAAGAACAAACTCAACTCAATAAACGAATTTGGTGGGAAGTGGTTGGAGTAGTGACTTTCTTCCATTTAGTGTCCTTCCTGGCAATTCTCCTATACACTCCTAAACCTCAAACCTTGTTACTGGTTTTCGGTACTTGGGTTTTTGGTGGGTTAGGTATCACTATGGGATATCATCGACTTTGGTCTCATAATGCCTTCAAGGCCTCACTTCCTGTTAGAATTATCTTGGCTTTTGCTGGAACAGTTGCCTTCCAAGGGTCTATTAAATGGTGGGGACTCCGTCATCGATTACATCATCGTTATACTGTAATATATTTTCGACACTGATCGTTTAGGATACCAAACATGATCCATATGATGCTACTAAAGGTTTCTGGTACTCACACATGGGTTGGATGCTGGAAAAACAAGAATATACCAGATTAAAATGGATTGATAAATCTGACTTTGATAGTGATCCTGTTGTGATCTTCCAACACAAATATTTTCCTCAATTAGCTCTATTTGCAGCTCTTATTTGTCCTACCTTCTTGGGTTATCTCTGGGGAGATGCCCTTGGTGGATTCTTATACGGTGGTTATGTTGCCAGAATTATTTTGTGGCATGCTACCTGGTTCATCAACAGTTTGGCCCATTCATGGGGTGAACAAGATTATTCAACAGAAAATACTTCTCGAGGAAATGCTATTCTAGCTTTACTCACCATGGGTGAAGGTCATCACAACTTTCATCATGAATTTCCAAGGGATTATCGAAATGGTATTAAATCTTTGGATTGGGATCCAACTAAATGGATGATTGCACTTTGCTCCTTTTTTGGACTCACATTTGAATTGATCAAAGTTCCAGAAGATATAATTTTGAAAGGTAAATAATATTTATATGTTTATGTTTTTAGCAAAAATCACAACAGCACAAGAAGAAATCAATAAATTAGCAACACAGCTAATTTGGAGTGATGAAACAGCCTTACCAGTTTGGAGTATGGAAGAATACCAAACCGAATCAAAATTATCAAATGATTTGATTATGATTGATGGGTTTGCCGTTGATGTTTCGGACTTCAAAAATCAACACCCAGGTGGAGAGACCTTGCTAACAAAGTACATTGGAAAAGATGCTACAAAATCATTTTATGGTGTTTTAAACAATCATACAAAGAGTGCTCGGCAAATGATGATTGATTTACGAGTGGCCCGCGTTGAATCCAAAAAGGTTCAGTAACTCTACCAATGGCTGCCGTATTTCTTTTTACAACCTAACATTATTATGTTTCAACATTTATTGATAAAATTCTTTTGTACTTCACTTGTTTGTGTTTCATTAAGTTTTCTATAATTCGTTAGCCTTTAATTGGAGGCAATGTGGCTTTACTCAAAAGTGATTCAATTTTATTTAAGAAGGCCAAGGGTTTGGAACACTTTTTCATGTCAAGCGTGTTAGTTATACGATGCAATAGATGGCTAATACTGTTTAGATGACAATAAGAGTTTGATTCATCAAATTAATTCAATCGATTGTCAGAATGCAAAAAGGCAACCTACAATGCTTTCTGATTACCACAGGTAAAAACATGATTCATCGTCTACTAAAGGGCGTTTCTGTCAAACCTGGATTTAGTGATCTAATTGTTTGAAGAGATCAGTATTCACCCGAAACCTTGACCAGTGACTGGAAAGACTGCCTTCTGTAGGATACTAACAAATAGTTCCTTGCTATAACGAAAGTGATTGTTTAAATCTTCGCGAACTTGAATAACAGCTCTCTATCAATCCAGAGAAACGTATCACAATGTTCAAGTCGTAGATGATGGAAATAGACAAAAATTGCTATGATCGGTATAAATAGTTTTTTAATGATGATGCATGGTGATTGAAATGGACTGCCATCATTTATGGAGTTTGGTCCATAAATATTATTTAACTTGTTGTTTTGTGGTAGTGCTTGCTGACTATATGCCTTTATATTATCCGTGTCATATCTTGTTTCTCACAGACTTTTACGGTTGTGTATAGTCAGTACTCCTACAAAAGAGCAAGTGGGATGGTTTTCATGAATGAAATTAAAATTGTGTTCAGACAAAAGCTCTGGTAATGGGATTATACTTATTAGGTAGAATTCCGACTTAGCTGGTTCTAGGAATGCTTTTACTGCATAATTCAATGAATGACTTCCAAACAACCCCTAGTTCCTCATTAAGGGTGTCTTAATACAGTAATGGTCATCAACAAAAAATACGTTTTTAGATCTCGATGATAGAAAATCAGTGTTCATATGATAAATTGTTTGTCAGCAGAAATTTCATCTGGTTCTGGTTGAAATAACCATGTCCCCATTACAGTAGAAGAATTATTAAAGTACGAAGACTTCAGTTTTAGGGTTAGGAATGGATCTGGACCTAGGCCTACTTCCTAATTTGTTCTTCTATCAACATTCTAGGTAACCCCAAGCTTCTTTGGTGTTTGGGTTTTAGGACGATTGAAGTATTTGGATGATTTAGGACTTGTTATATGGAGGTTCTCTGGCATGCAGTGATGCATCTCTTGCCACTCAAAATCCACTATTATAGTGGAAGATTAGTGTTGCAATTATGAACTGCAAAGGCTTATTGAAGTTGTTAGCTTCATTGAAAACATAAATCTACGAGATAAATTGGATGATTTTTAAATCTTACAATAAAACATAGCTAATCTTGTCATATAAATGTATTTGTTTGTTGTTTGAGATAGTTGGTACTTGCAATTAACTCATCCAAAGTGTGAAATATTGGATCGATTTATTATTAAACCATTCAATAATAATCGTCTAATCTATATATAGATGTTAAGCATAAATGTTTGACTTTTTACGCGCGCATAATTGATACAGGCACAAAAACATCAATCTTCATTAAACAGGGGATAACTGAAGAAAGAAACAGTGCCAAACCAAAACCTTAGTTTTGCTTTCCAAATGACGACGTACAAGATAATGGGTTAAATGGCTTGCCAATATAATTTTCTAAGGTCGACTACACCATACACAATCTTTTCGTTATCTGACACTCTAATTTATAAATTAAATTGAATAACATTGCTGTTGATTGGCCTTCAATTTTTTCTAATGGTGAATAACAATTAAATTACTAAATGAGAATTGAAGAATTTTTTGTTATTAGATCAGCGCTTCCAGAGTAAAGAGCAAGCCACTTAAGTACCTTTACTAACCCTAAGGTACTTAAACGAGGGTACTCGACGGAAGGATTTTTATTCAGAGGTGTATCTAAGTCCAAATGTTCTTCAGCAGCCATTGGGCTATTATCTGATGGTTTTCACTTTTCAAGAAAGACATTTACAATTTCTTGAAAATTAGTGTCATTTATCCATTCAGGATTTGAATAGTGCTGAAAAAGAATAATGCCATTACCACAGTATCCAAATAGAGCATATTTAAAAGTTGGATGCGGTTCCAAAGTTTTTTAATCATTTTTAGCTTGGCATTATTGAAATGCTTTTGAGATAGTTTACGATCATTATAGTCATCTATATCATATTCTTTGGTACGCAAACTATGCTTACCTCTTGGTACAAAGCTTTTGCTGATGGGTTTGAAGTTGCTACTTTTTTAGGTAACTGTGGTTCTGCCAATGGATCTTGCATCTCTGTTGATGGTGGATTTTGCATCTCTGTCGATGGTGGTACTTGGATGAAAGATGGAACGGGTAGGTTTTTTGGCAAGAGACATCGTGATTTGTCATCGTTAATTAAATTGACGTCGTTCAATAGTTTAATTTGGTAGTATTTCAAACGTTGGATTCAGTCCACTAATAGACAGATTATTTGACGAGCAACTATTAAGATTCCGGTCTCAATTGGAGGTTTCTAAATCCTGAATGATTTGATCCATATCGAAGTTGTTAGACAAAGTCAATGGATCAATGAACTGCCTTACTTGACTATTCGGTACTTAAATAAAGTTACTAAAGGTAATGAAGTATTCTGTACTCTTCGGTAGTAAATTTTATGGAGAATCAAGGAAGCTTTATTATTCGGTAGTAAAGATAATGAGAGATCAGTTTTTGTTTGTATTGAAGTAGCTTACTATTTGGTAGTACGTTACTTTGTTGAAGTTAAAAAAAAGTGAAGTGGTGTGGTCACTTGTGGCTGACAAACAATTTTTTCTTTACCATTTTTTCGACAAACACTAACTCATGGGTAAGAAAAAAAGGACCCTAAGGTAAAACGAATTCTCAGCCAACTGTTTAGAAATGATTCTGGAAACTCATTAAATAGTCTTAGCAATTATCCCAAAGATAATTCTGACTCAAATTAGTAATTATTCCAAAAATATTTGCAAGTTTACTCAACTCAAAATCTTTTCTCAACAGGCCAGTCAGTGACTTGTTAAGCAGCCTACCTCTCAGTCATATGCGATGCCTGGTTAGTCGCATCTAGAGTAATATAACTTTTCTGATTGTGAATTTGCAGTCCAGGTAGCTGTAATCAGCTATTTGTCAATTGAGATCCAATTACCTACGCTGTCGCATACCAACCATTTAATCTAGTTAAGTAATGTTAGGCAAAAAAGTTGATCAATTGTCAAACATTTTTACAGATTGTGCACAGATGAACACAGACACTTTGTGTGATAACACATGAGAGATCGAAAACAAATAAACTAATGATTACTAACCAGAACTACATTAGGGGTATGGCACAGATGACACGGATCAATGGGCGGTTAGTTTTGTGTTATAAAATATTTCAAGGGGTGTTGCAAAGAGGTGTTACAAACATGTTACAGAATAAAAGATGTGGCTGGCAAGTGTACGACAAAGAATTTTGATTATGTTTAGAATTATCTTTACTAATTTTTCAGATCTTTTGAAAATGAAAGTTGTAGTTAGTATCGCTTCTGCAGATTGGCAAACTTTCACTATCAAAGAAAAGGAAAGATTTTCCTGGCTGAAATTCCCAAGAGTAAAAGAATCGGTTAACATGGGTTACCCTAATCAATATTTCTCGTGCTTAGGGTTACCCTAACCCCAAGATGTTGATTGACTCAAACCGAAGAAGAAATTAATGCTTGGGAGCGTTGAGATTCAAAAACTTCACTCAGGGGACCAACAATGCACTCTGATTAAGTTTACCTCTACTGTGGTGCAAAAACCGAATTTGAAAATGTAGGAAACAGACTTACAAATTTAGAGCAACAAATGAGTGGAATTGAAAATTGTTTGACACAAATTGTGACCTATATGCAAAAATGAAACAGTTGTTCATATATTTCAAATAAACTATACTTGAAAAATATTTAGGGTTAGGTTATGGGTTCAAAGGGTTGGGTTGTTAGAACGGTATCCATTAATAGCTACTTTTTGTTGAGTAGCACAATCCTAATGTGTTGTAGTTGTTGTAATTGTAGCTGTTGTAATATTTCTGTTTGGTCATAAACTTCTTCAGCGATAGATGTTTTATCAATGGGTACAAGCTAAACCAAGAGGATAAGAAAATCGGATAATAAAGTTATATTATAAACTAAAAACAACTGGGTTTATTTAGCGGGTGTGGCTTGAATGGGGCTTAGCTATAAAGATTTTCATTGTTTGAAAGACATCTCCTTAAAAAGCCTCGGGTCCAGGCGCAGCGCTGTAGGGTGCATGTTCTGTTCAGGCAAATGTGAAAATGCACGATTACTGATACCACGGTTCCGGGTAAATACATGATAATTTATGAGTGAATAGCAGCTCTACTAGTACTCTAAAATTTATTTCCCAGGCAGCATTTTGATCCTTGAGTAATGGTTAATCTAAAGCTGCCTGGATCTTGACTTGTTAATTTCTTGTGTTCCATACCACAATTACTTAAAATAATTTATATGGATCAAATTCACCTCAAACTCAAAAAAAAGCAATTTCTTAATTAACCTTAGGTACACTAAATTACAACAGTGTTGTTTGAATTCTCGTCGTAGGACCCACTCAGTCAAATCAATTCATTAAAGGATGATTTTGACGTTGTGTGAAACGTAGTTTCAGAGGATTTTTTTCTTCACTTATTTATTAAAAGATTGGACATTGAATATTCAAGAACATGAAAGAAATGTAAACTATATTATTGATCAACACATAGGTTGCTCATTAAAACTAATTAACTTTACACTTCTACATAATTTAGAAGTTTATTCGTCATAATGGGTTTATTGAAGGCTGGTTATAAAATATAACGAGCCTGCATTAGATAAAATGGTTATAATAATAGATTGATTTAAATAATAAAGCAATGAATAACACTTCAATTTTTGCATTAGTTAACAGCTGGATTGCTCAAGCTGGTTCGGATAAAGGGGGATTGCTTAAGCTGGTTCGGATAATGGGGGATTGCTCAAGCTGGTTCGGATAAAAATGCCGGAACAATTTTAAAACGCATAGGCGCGAAGTTGGAATTGAGAACGTCCCAATCATGCGAAGACGTGGATCTGGGTTAGGATTAAGAGCTTCACCAATTGGGTTACCCTAAGCTGAAAGCAAGAAAGATCCAATAAAGGAGAAAGCAATAGACACCAAGATCGAAGAACTTCCACCAAGACTTCCAACCTCGGCCGTGAAGAATCAAATGGTAACGGACAGCGGCAGCTGTTTCAAAATTTAACGGAGAGAGAAAGTCTTCAGCAGTTCTAAAATTTACACTCAAGTTTAAAGATTATGTCAAAGCACTGGAATTATCTACCTCAGATATATTGGACATTGAAGCCTTGGCTCTGTTCCAAACGTTTCTGGGCGACGAAGCGCAAACATGGATGCTTTCCATCCTACCCCAGAATCGTTTCAAAGAGTTGACCGTCGACTCATGGTTAACTCGGCTCGAGAAAGACTTCTACCCTCACGAGGATACAGAGAGGGCCAGGGAAGAGATCGAAGACATCAGGCAAGGAAAATACTCAGTGTTCGAGTACGTAGCCAAGTTTAGACGCATTAATTCTCGTCTGACGAACCCAGAGGATCCAGACATGGTACAACGGTTTGTTCGGGGACTTAGGTCAGAGTATCGTAATAAACTACGCAACAAGTTAAATGATGATAAACAAGGAATGGCAGTTAGTTATCGCACATTTGAATGGTTAATCAGTCGTGCCATACGATATGAAACGTCAGAAATAGAAGAACAAAGCCGTAGGGACAAGGTAGCGAAATCTATTGAGACAAAAGCAGCTCAACAAGCACCGGAAGTACTGCAGAACAACGCAAAATCTGGTATGATAGTGGGAAATGTACTGGCTGTGGGTCTCCTACAGTATTGAATGTGATTTTTATTAAATTAATAAAACACGTAACGCTATACATTTGTTAAAGTTAGTTCTTCGAACATGATCTGAATTTTTGGAATTGTGAAATAATTCAGTTACTTGTATTAACTTATTTTCATATCGTTGTCTAAAAAATAGATATTCTCTAGCTAAAAATCCAACCGTACATGTTTTAACTCCATCTACCATTAACTTTGCTGATATCCCATATTCGTTTAAACCCTCTGCATTCAAAATGATTGTTGGTATAAGTAATAGTATTGAACCAACTTTCACAACAAGCGGAACTACGGTATAAACTTTACTGATAATCAGTAATCCAGTAATGAATTACTGATTACGAAAATTATTATTCAAAGAACTTATTAATTTTTTAGCCAATGGAACCAGAAGTAAACATAACCCAACTATTTCATCTATTGATTTATCTAATAGTGCTTCATGTGCTTCTTCAAGTATATTATCACAGTCACCAATCAATTGAATCCCACTGGAAAGGTTAGTCTTTATCTCCTCTGTCTGTTACCTTTATATAATGAGTGAACTTCCTTTAGTCGCATTTTGTTGATATAAATAGCAAAAGGTTTTACCATTTGTTTCTGTATATGTTTGAGTAAATTATTCAAATTGGTTAATGTGAGGGAGCTTCCAAATATCAAAAGCAAGTCAGGTATAATTTTAATATCTTCTTCAACCGAATCAGTTACCACAACACCTAAATGTTAGAAAAGGTATAATAAACCAGAGCAATCATTTGGATCATCGTACAAAACTATATTGGGAACCATTCTGCCAATTTCTGATCTCTTTCTTTTGTTATTATAAGTTCTTTCTTCGTCTTGAATACTGCAACGACAGCAGCATAACGATTCATTTCTCTCAAAGCTTTTATGTACCAAATTGGAGTACAACTCTTTATGGTTACATACAGGGGAACTGCATTTGACAAATTCCAAGTCACCATGCAGTCGAACTAATAGATTCATATCAATACTTTGAATTAGTAATAACTATTACCCTGAAACTTCATGTAAAGTATCAATATTTTGAGTGTATATTCTTAAAACTCTTCCTGTATCTGCGAGTTCTTTCAAATATCTATGAGTGCTGACCTAAGAAGTTAAAATAAAATTACAAAGACGGTTTTGCTGTAGTATCATATTCTTTATATCTTTTAACAAGAAGAATGGCAAGCCATTAGCAAAATGGCTTGCACAAGATTCTTTTTGACGTATCTCTTCATCTTTAAATACTACAGTTAATATACAATTTAAACCTTAAACTTAGGAGTCTGGTAATGAGAAAAGTTATAAAAAAAAGGTAAAAAGTAACATATGTTACTTTTACCCCCTGGATGGCAGACCCCAACATTTACTTTACTCAAGATGAGTATAGTAAAGTTAGGCAAGCAAAACAAGTAAGAATGGCAAGCCATTAGCAAAATGGCTTGCACAAGAAAGATTCTTGCATTAAGCAATTGTTATTGAATATGTTAACAGCAGATTAAGTTTGAACAGTTAAAATATTCAATATAGTGCTTTACAAGCCCTAACCACTAATGGCAGTGATAAATTAGAGGTTAGGGTGACTGCCATTAGTGGTTAGGGCTTGT
>MU621367.1:1817-22458 GCA_025399215.1 Globomyces pollinis-pini | reverse complement strand
TGAGTAGTAGATGCTTGGGAGTCTAATACTAAACTGTGGCCATAATTTTTTTTTTGTGAAGCATAAAAATGGTATTATACATTATTGGATTAGGACTAGCAGATGAAAAGGATATTACAGTCAAAGGACTTGAAGCGGTAAAGTCTTCACAGCGAGTGTATCTAGAACACTACACATCAATTCTAATGGTGGACAAGCAAGTGTTGGAAGAATTTTACGGAAAGCAAGTCATAATAGCAGATAGAGAAATGGTAGAATCTCAAGCAGACGAAATATTAAAGAATGCTGATACAGAGAATGTTGCATTCCTGGTGGTTGGTGATCCTTATGGGTAACGAATTGTTTGTAATGTGGATAGTGCGACAACTCATTCTGATTTGGTATTAAGAGCAACTGAGTTGTCTATCAAAACTGTTGTTATTCACAACGCTTCAATCATGAATGCCATCGGTTGTTGTGGTTTGCAGTTGTACAATTATGGGCAAACTGTCTCTATTGTATTCTTTCAAGATAATTGGAGACCAGATTCATTCTATGATAAAATCAAACAGAACAAGTCATTAGGTCTACATACACTATGTTTACTTGATATTAAAGTCAAAGAACAGAGTTGGGAAAATATGGCTAGGTAATAGAAGTTTATTGGCTAATGTGTTTGCAGAGGCAGAATGATATTCGAACCTCCTCGATATATGACCGTCAATCAATGCGTTGAACAACTACTTGAAATAGAAGAGAAACGGAAGGAAAATGGTACTAATTATCACACTCTTATCTTTAGTGTATTCACCCAACACCATTGCCGTTGGGTTAGCACGTATCGGAGCATCTAATCAAACAATTATATGTGGAACAATGAGTGAATTGTTAACTGCTGACTTTGGAGGACCACTTCATTCATTCATTATAGCTGGTAAAATGCATTTCTTGGAAGCAGACACTTTACGACATTATGCTATTAATAAGGATACTTTCAATGCAAATGCAGATATTTCTCAACACTAAAATCATTGAGTGATGAATAAAGCTTTAATCTATTCCTTCATGCGCGGCTATAAATTTATATATTGGTTCTTTATTAGATGACTATACAGTCATAAGTTTACTCCAAAATTTCCTTGACGGATTAGATTTGTTCGTTCAATTGAATTCTCGTAACTTTTTTTTTCAACAAATTTACAATTGAATTGATTAATGTTTGGATTATTGAACAGTGTCCATCGACAAATTACTCAAACCAGTAGAATGATGGGGAACCAGCGCATTGGAGGAATGATGGGAATGATGAACAACTTGTGGAGAAACACAGTATTGACAATGCCTGCAATCCGTACTGTCACTTATGGTCGCGAGTATCAGCCAAACACTTTAAAGCGCAAGAGGTCTTATGGATTCTTGGCCAGATTGAAGTCATATAATGGACGTAGAATACTTAAACGTCGGATGTTGAAGGGAAGAAAATTCTTGACACATTAAGTTGATATTTAATAAACTGCCATGCTGTAACTAATCACATTTCATATTGTGCTCTTTTATAATAGCATCGAGTATCGAAGCTCCTTCCTTCACTTTTGTTTCTTCACTTTTTTTTTCAATGGGTCGTCGTTCCAATCCACTTGCTGTACGCATCAAAGGACTTTTGAACTGGCCTTCAAGTATTTTATAAATAGACTGATTAGATAGATGTATCTCATCCGTTCCTGGCTGACTATGTGAAGCATATGTTCCAATCTACACTGGTTGCTGCTCCTCATATTAGAGCTTCTACCTCTGGTATTTGGATTAATGTTACATTATTAAAAAGTGACGATATCTTGTCACATCCTAAATTATCACCATTAAACCAGAAACTGGATTTTACAAAATCCGATTTAAAGTCAGTACCTGGAAGATTGGAAAAACGTACCAGAATGTTGGCCAAACATCAAGATTTTAAACCAATGTTTAAGCAAATAGACTCAAAGACTTTGATTGCAGCTTGTCTTCAGAACGGTGCAAATAATGAAGCTTTGCAGATTTATCGAAACACAGATATTTACTTGAAAATCAACATGATCTCTAATCCACTACTAAATGCGGATATTATGAGTCAATATATTGCACATGCGTTGAGTAAACGTGTCAATCCACAAGTTCTCTACAGAAACATTTTGCAGTCATTGTCCAATTGATGTTCTGCTGATTTATTACCAACTTTCAAATAAACTTATTACTTGTAGCAGATAAACCTTTGGCTATTTTTTGCGATCTGCAATATTTGAGTACAAAGATTGCTTATCTTTATAAGCGACCGTACATTAATGATAGTACATCTAATCTTTATAATTCGTTCGGATTCATCCCATTGGCACATCACTGTTGCAAAGGACAAAATCACAATCTGTTTTCAGTGATTCTCCGGTTTTGATTTTTCTCTTTGCAACAATACCAATTGGTAGTATATTAGTGTTGTCTGTTTCCATGATAATTGAAATGTTACAATGCGACGCGTTTGTGATATTAAGTAAATCCATGATGGCTACAGTTTGTCCTTGATTGTAATTACGAGTTGCAAAAACAGAAATCCCACATCCCAGCATGCAAATATCATTTGAATCAGACAACAACTGGTGAACATCAACTGCTTGCCTTTCAGGGTTTGGGGCAACTGAGCTCCAAATGGGGAACGGGAAGATAAAGGCAGAACCGGAGAGGATTGATTTGGTACAAACTAAGGATAAACAGTGTGTATTTTGGTCGAAGGCGAACTTGAGATAGAATTCATCAGCGAATTCAAACAAATAAAGTATATCCCCAGCCTCGTAATCTATTGCTGCGATCCATGGAAAAAGAGGTACCCGTAAACAGTCAAGTACAGAAGCTAATTGTTTTTTCAAAAAGTTAAATTTGGCAAGAACAGCGGCCTTGTTGTTAACCATTTTGGATACTTCTGTATTAGTTCCTGTGTCATGATATGTCAATTTCTCACTTTGGCAACTTGAATCAATCAAGGTTTTCTCTAGACAAACTGTTTGGGTTTGTGCTTCTCGTTTGAATAATGGAATGTCCGCTGGTGAGGTGTGAGGAGGAGTTGGTTGAGTAACTTCAGGGGATGCTATAGATAAAGCTTCAAGTTCAGGATCTACATCCTTCTGGGCAGCATCTTCATCACTATTTCGGATTACAGGATGAAAATAGAAGGGGATACTCCTGATTGCTGCTTCATCACTCTCTGAACTTTCCACATAATCGGCTATTGCGTCAGATCTAGTTTATGCTTACAAAAGTCGACATTGGAATTGGAACCTTCAAGTGATAAACTGGGCTCAATATCATCATCAGAGTTTGAACTTAAAGATCTGCTGCGCTTTCTTGGAATAGAATCACCGGAACCGCTTGGAGGGTTACTTGGAATCGCTTCTGCTGATCTCTTTTCGTTTTCTATATATTCTTGCACAGCATTCTCGCGAGCATCTGCAATGGCAGAGTTCCTTTCAAAATTAGAAAAAAATCATTTACTTGAGATCGTTAAATCGGGTTTCGATTTTTTCATAGAGCTCAAAATTAAACCGCTGCTTTTCACACACATCATTTGATCCAAAAAAAGTAGCAATTTCGAAACCAGCTTTCAGTAATGATGATGAAGAATTGATGTCAATATCACGAAAAACAAGACTATTGATATATAAAACACGTTCATCAATGGCAGATGAATAAACGGATTCAGAATCAACAAATCTAACGTCATCAAATTGTTCTCCATCATTAGTATCAAACAGTATCGCTTTGTAGAATTGAATTAATTCGAAATGATCGGAAGAACCGTTTCCGGAGGTTAGCAAGTCTAAAGCTTCCTGTTTCAGTGCTTCGTGGTCCATAAACTGTTCGGATTTGATCAAAATATTATATAAATACTTTGAAACCTGATCCCCAGACATCTGTTTTGCTTTCGAAATGATTTTTGACACCATTAAATCTTCACCATCCATTGGATATTTATCTGGACGGAGACCACTGTAAGCATGTGCCAATACAATACAGGCTTCTTTTGATAGCAAATCACTTGCTACAAGAATCTCTTTTTTGACTCTTCCAGTTGATGGTGCATCAATAAGTAGTTGCAAATACTGTGCTATCTTATCAGGGTCGCAAGAAGGATCTGGTAGGTACTTATTCCATATTGAGGCAATTGAACATTCGACTTGCTTTTTACTGGGTATGCTTTTCCTATCTCTACTTAACATGTCACCTTTCGAATCATCAAAATTGTACCCAAATTCAACATCATTTCTTCGTTCTGCAAAAACTTTCTTAACAAACAACTCTCCAAGGTTTGAAAATAAGATTGCACCATACTCTGGAACGCTAAAATAGTCTTGTGCAGGTTCGAGAAAGAGAAACTGCTTGGTATCAAAAGCATCAATAGGGGTGTTTCTAATCTCTACAACTGTGTTCTTAGGTGCACGATCTTTGGTATGGATCACTCTGCCAGGTTTAATACCTCCTTTCGGCTTTTTTGTAACTACATGCAGTGTTTTGATGCCACTCTAGTCATATTATTACGTGAGATATGATAAACCTGATTATACATCATTTTCCAATCCCATTTTTCGTTATTGGTATAATAAGTTACTTCAGCATTTTCTCCAAGAATAGCCAGAATTCCTTTCTTCATCCCTTCTCCAAACCTACCAATTGCAGATGGTTGTTTTAAAGATGTCCCTGTAACCCAGCAGGCTCTAGGAATAGCAGCGCCATAGTTGATGAGTAAAATCATCCCAGAGGTTGTAGTTTTATTGATAAGTACAATTTTTCCATATAAGTAGTGTTTACCATCTGTAACGGTTGTTCCTACCATCAGATATTCTTTGTATTTAGGCACACATGAATCCACTTCGTTGCATTTAGCAATCGACTTTCCGTGCAAACAGTCGGTAGAAAAGTTTTGAAAGGCGACAACATCTTCATCTGCACCAATACGCTCCAAGATTTCATCATAAAAATTTGATACCAATTCTCGAAAGCCATCTTGTATCCGCCAACGATCTCCTGATCTCTTCATATTTAAATCTCTCTTACCACCTTTTCCTTTTGGATAGAATCCAGCTAAATTTGGTACATTGAAATAGCACATTAATTTATTATAGTTTCCTTTCGTCTCTGCAATAGCATTTGTGCAATACTTCAAAGTATCTTGAGTTGTTTTGCGTGGATTTGCAGTTCCAGAGATTTGAATCTGTCTTTGAAGATACGTGACTTCAATTTCTACTTCTTCTGTAGAATCTTCACCTTCAGAAAACCCATTTTCAATTTCTTCTTCCATATTTGTGTTAAACTTGCCAGACGAAATCTGCCATTTATATAAGTTCTATGTGTGAAAAGACAAAGAGTTTCATGACACATCCATCAGCCAAATATATATATCAAAAAGGCACCACGTTCCATATCTGTCTCCAACACTGGGACATGTTCACAAAGCAATTGACTATTAGATGTAGTCTGAACTTACACGTAGTGATGTCTACAAATTATATTGTTGAAATAGGTCTATTTCAGCACATAGTCAATTTAATAAAATGTAGTTTGTGACAATTGAAGTATTCTTAAACTAAGACAGTTTTAGTTTGATTTAGTACCGCGATTTGTAGAAATAACAGTTGAACGTGCATACACCATACAATAAGAATAGCTTTTTCTCAATTCAAGTCATTTCCAAGTAATCAAATTGTATGAATTAGCTTATTCATTCCGTGCATTTTCAAGATCGATCTTTTAATAATTTCCCCATTGATTCAAAAACTCGTTTTAAATTCAATTTCAAGAATGTCAATGAAAACATGGACTCAATTCACAAGAACTCTTCCCAAAAAAATCAATTTGAATGAAGTCCAGAATCAAAGCGAAGCAAATTGTATTGTATTGCTCATCTCAAATCATTTTTCAAACTCCAAAATCAAAGAATTTCATCAATATATTTACAATCAGTTCAATGGAAAATCATTAATAGGAGCTGTTGTCGATTCTGTTGGAGCACCTGGGTATAGTTTAACTGCTTGTCATGGAATTGGTTTCTATTCGAAACCAGGTAGAATTCAGAAACAAAAAGCTGTTGGTAGATGGCCTTCAATGTTTAATCAACCAATGGTTGATAATCCAATATTCAAAACCATTTCACTTAAAGCTCAAAATGTAAATCAAGATGTTTTACCAAACAATTCACTGTATTATTTAATGGATTTCTAATTATGATTTCTAGATCTTCAAATCCGTCGTTATTGTTGACATTCTCTGACAATGAACCATACGATTTATATGATCACTTTCAATCACAGTATCCAGACTCAATCAAAGTAAAAGGATTGTCTGACTCACTTTTTAGATGGGTTTAGTAGCTAGTAGGACACCTTTTTTAAATGGAAATCCATATACTCTATTCTATAACGACCAAACTATTAGCAATGGATGCGTGGGGCTGTCTACCACAGATAAAGTTAACTTTTCATACAATGATTCTATTTTCCAACCTCTTCATGACGACTATTTAACAATCTCTAAATCACAAGGAAATATAATTCTACAAGTAGGTTGTCTTATAATTTAACAATTAGATTGAAGGATCAGATGCATCACGACTTTTGGTTGAAAAGGTTTCGACTCAAATACAACCACATAGCGATTTTAACCTTTACATTCGAATCAAATCACAGACGAACCAGGAAATGATATTTTCAATCATCGGTGGTGATTTGTCAAAAGGAACTCTTGCCATTGAAACTCTATCGGATTTAACACCAGGAATGAAAATTCAGGTGAGTAATAGTCATGAACTAACTATTAGTTTATGAAATATCAAGGCAGTCCCATTGAAACTAAAGATGAAAAAAGGATGGTTCAATTTACTACAGTAAAAGACAGTTATGAAAAAGATGTAATTAAACTGATTTTGATTCTTTTATAGGTTCATTTCACTGAAACAGAGTTAAATAAGAGCTCAATGATAGCTTCTTCAGAAGAAGGTGTCTTAATGGGATCTAACAGCATACTTGGTGGTTATCAGCTGTCAAGTATCAATCTATTTAAAGGGACTGTTCAATCAAA
This sequence comes from Globomyces pollinis-pini, assembly GCA_025399215.1. NCBI lineage: Eukaryota > Fungi > Chytridiomycota > Chytridiomycetes > Rhizophydiales > Globomycetaceae > Globomyces > Globomyces pollinis-pini. The sequence goes on along the minus strand of MU621367.1, from coordinate 15,381 downwards.
TTAGTTGAATTCATCATGATTTCTCAATATTTCAATAAACTATTACACCATAGTTTCTACCATCGAACATTAGCATAAATACCAATCGACATTTATACGCGCAAATCACTTTGAAATGATATGAATGACTTTACGAAATAAATATAAACCAAAGACTGTTGATCGAGTCAAATTCAATTATACGTGAATCTGGCTACACACTCCCTTTCATTAGGGATCGATCAAAAGAATTATATTTATAACTGTAAAAAGTTGAACTCCAATATCTCAACAAACCATTCAAAGAGGAATTTTACCATCATCTGTGCTCATCTAATCATCCAACATTAATACTTCTGAATCGATAAATAAATATAAAGCAATGATTGTTGATCAGTCAAAAGGGGTTTTATTACAACGTTGTTTTCATTCCAACTAGAAAATGGTATCCCACTATTAAAATAAACACTGTTGCTCCAAGGCTGTTCACTAACATTGTCAGTTGTCCATCTGTCATCATCCTGCCGTTGATTTTTTAAAAACAAAAAATAATTCTCTTGATGAATCAATTCAATCCACAGTATTATTCAGATGCTATTCCGATCCTTGGTTTATCAGATTGAATCTCTCAAACTCTATACTACTACTCTAGAGTAGATCAATGTCTAGCTTTGTAAAAACTTAATGAATTCGAAATTTATATTTAAACAATCGTTATTTTGATGAGGAATGTTTATCAATTCGATCACCGATCCAATCAACATAATCACGATAGACTACTTGTCGATGCTCTGGAGATTCATTATGCACTAAAAGTATTAAACGGTTAATCTGCTTACATTCATGGTAATATCCTTCATAGGATTTGTAAGTTTTATCTGTTGTTGGAACTTGATCAAAGAATTTTTTCGATGAAATTGGGCATGTAAGTTTGTCGTTTGTACCATGTGCAATGTAAAGTGGTAGGTTGAAATCTTTGACTCGATTGTTGAGCAAATCATCACAATTATTTAGCATATCTTTCAATAGACCGAAAGATGCGATTGGATGAATGAGAGGGTCACTAGTGTATTTTTGAACTTCATTTTGGTCACGACTAATGAAAGACACATCTAGTTTTCCAGGGAATCCAAGAGTCGGGAACCAACTAGAACCTAAGGAAAGTAAACCCAATTCAATTTTTGAAGGTAAACTGGCTGGGTCCACTTGAATTAGAGGCGCTACCACTTAGTTATTTGGACATACCAGAACCAATACAAGCATCAAATTGCTCAGGATAACGACTGGCGACAGCTAATGCAATTCCGCCTCCCATACTAAAAAATTGGTATAAAACTATAATACCTATGTCCCATAATAAAGTGAGGTTTCCCAGCAATTTTGACTTTGTTAGAGATCAACAAAACATCCTCAAAAGTAGTATTCATTCCATCATTATGACCTTTTTTACCATAGCGTTCAATAGTTTTTCCAAACCCACGCTGATCAAATGAAGCTACTCGAACACCTTTCTGAACGAATTCAAGAAAAAGTTCATGGTATCGATTGATATGTTCTCCTGAAATTGATCAGAATTTGCTTTTAATTTACCCAATCCATGGCAGAATACCATAGTAGCTTTAACATCAGCGTCATTTTTAGGAGACCAAGTCTTTGTATAGAGCAAAGCGCTCCCTGAATTTTGAACTGATTTTGCTTCAATCCAGTCTTCTGCAGTAACAAATTCCACGGCTGTCATTTTCAAAGTTAAGTTGGAATCATCACATGAAAGCCATTCCAGTAGTGTGACGTGAAACATTTAGTTACAAACTCATGATGTTGCACAAAAGAATGGTGATGAAATGGAAAGTAACTCTTGGGAACTACAGTATATCAGTTGATTGTTGGTGGAATCGTCTTGAACTGCGCGTTGCATCACCCGCAGTTCTGATGGGTGGAGTTAATGATGCTCCTTATCACTTTTATTAAGTACTTCAGGTCACCATATCGGCCGATATGCATTTTTAATAAAGCGAGGTTACTCAATCATAAACCCCAGTTCTCGGCTCCAGTTTGTTTTGATCAGGCATTTGTATTGATTTAGAGTAAACCAATAAAGTAAGAAAAAATTAAGAGCTTGTTAATCAACCATATCAAAATCACGAAATTTAGCAAGAGCGTGTTTTAAATAATTTTTCTCCTCTTCACTTAAACCTTTGATGATTTCAACTCACGAGCAATCTCGTCATGGAACGTTATCTGCAAATCAATGTAGATTATGTCATGTTTGTGGAGAAGGGTTTCCTAAGGCATCTCTACCGTCCCACCAACGTTCGTAATAGAAACACTCGATATATACTAACTAATTGTGTAGATGTATAAGAAGAAGTATGAGAACTGGTCAGTCGAGTAGAATTGTTTCTACTCTATCTGCTGGGAGTGGAACGCTATTTTCGTGTTCAAAATGTAATCTAGATAAATAACTCATAATACTAGGTTCAATAGGAATACCACAGTACAAGGTATCGTCACACTTAAGAGAATGTACAGGTGATAGACAGGCAGATATCCTGCAATACAATGAAGTTCAAAGTCATTTAACTCAAATTCCATCATCAGCTCCAACCACTAGAAGATTTATCAATAAACCTAAAGAAATTCTGAAAAAGACGAATCAACGAGAGAAGAGCTTTACGAATTATCTTGGAAATGAACTTGATAATCAAAAGGATGCTGCCGCTGCTGCAGAGACTCCAAATGTAATATATCCAAAAAAGAGTATAGGACTACAACACACACTTTCAAAAATCCAAAACGATGAATCATATGAAACTTCAATCTCTAAGACTAAAACACAAGTCAATTCAAATCAACGAAAAGTTGTAGTACAAATGAGTAGAAATGAAAGCAGATCTAATATTGAATTGTCAATTGCAAAAAAGAAAGTTACTCAAGCAGACGAAAAACCTATTCCTGTACATTCTATTGATAATATGAATGGCAAACTTTACAAGGATAAAATCCAATCGTTAATGACACAAAAACTGGGATTGGTTAATCAAAACGCAATAAAGGCACAGCATGAGGAAGAAGAGTATAACCACGAAGAAATGAATGATGAATCAAATCATCAACAAGGTGTTTCAAAAGTTCCACATCCTTCCTTTCATGAAAATTCAGAAACAGAACTTCTGGATGTTTCCAAATACTTGGTTGGTTGTGATATCTGTGGTAGAAAGTTTATGGAAGATCGATTGGTACCAAGAACTTTTGTTTATTTAATTTTTTAGGAAAAACATGTTGCTATTTGTAGTAAAGCAAATACAAAACAAAGGAAGGTCTTTGATGTGAAAGCGGCACGTGTCCAAGGTACTGAATTAGAAAAATACGTCTTGAGAGCCCCAAAAGAAGAACCACCAAAGGTAACTATAATCAGCGAATATCTCTAATAAATATAGCCAAAGAGCCATTGGAGAGCTAAACATGCAGCTTTCCGTCAAATGGTCATTGCAGCTAGACAACCAGCTGGTAGTAAAGGCGCTTTGGCAAATGTACCAACTATTGATCCCAATCCAGATTATATCTCTTGTCCATCATGTGATCGACGGTTCAATGAAGATTCGGGTAAACGCCATATACCTATTTGCAAAGAAAAGGCTGCCAAGAAGGCAATGGAGAAGGTTTCACACTCACGCAACAACATGAATCCTTCTGGAAAAGACAAGAATGAAGAATTGAAACGACGTACGGCCTACAAACCACCATCACCAAGAAAACCAAAGAAATAAGTATGGTTTTTGGATTAGACAAAAAGATAAAATAAAATAAAGTTATAATAAATAAAATGCAATAGAAATCTAACACAATTTTATTATAAATAGTTATTTTTTGACAACTTTTTTCTTTTTGTCAGTAGATTCTTCACCAGCAGCTTGTTCTCGTGCCAAGAAATCAGCAGCAGCATCAAGAGCGGCTTTCAGTTTGGCACTTGCTTCTTCTGCCTCAATCGTGATACGATGACGATATTGTTCACGTTTTTCATTATCAACTTTTTGCCAACCATCAATCTCCTGTAGCTTACGGTCAATCATCTCTATAAATAGTTTTTTGATATTAGCTCGTTTTTCTTTATCTCCTAATCTACTCTTTACCAATTCCCCATGTATTTCTGTGTGATGCTCGATATTCTGTATCCTCAGTTTAGTGCGAGCTTCAAAATCGGTTGATTGGAGTATTGTAGGTGCCTCTTTAATCGTTTCTTCCAGTATTTTACCTTTCACCGAGAAATTTACCATACCAGGGGCTTCATCCGACTCTAGAACCTGAGTGGAGCTTCTTGAATTGAATTGAACCATAGATGGACTTTTTAATCGACTATTATTTGGAATTAATGGCCCCAAAAGTTTTCCGAGTCTATCATGATTTGGTTGTTTTGATGACGTTAATAATACGGTTGGACAGGAATTTTTGATTATTGTCCAAGGTTTGTAACCTTTATCATTATAGTTTATGTTAACGTTCTGTATATTCCCAGCTTCAACTTGTTTCATATAAAGTTCTCTTAACTCTTTCGCCCTATTCATTCTACCCGGTGTTGCTTGTTCCCAAGATTCTTTGATGGCACGATACCTATCTTCTTTCTCTGTATCTCTGACAACCGTAACAGTAGCAGCATCAGTAGATATAATTCTTAAATACCAATTGAATTCCACTTCAGGAAATCCAGGGGTGACGGCAGAGGTAGCAGTATTAGCTACTGGTGTATTAGATGGAATAGGTTGGGCAGAAATGGTTGCAGGTTGAGTTGGCATTGGTGAAGTTCCTGAAATAGGTGCCTTCTTTTTCTTTGCTGCTGCAGAACCTGGTTTACTACTTCTAGAGCTAGGTCTCATGCTATCCAATCCTCCACTTAACGATATACTCGACAATTTTTCAATCTCTGTATGTAAAATATTTGCTTGTAAAATATATCTATGTTTGGGAGCTGATGCTGGCTATAATGAAGTGAATTAAATTACAAAACATACCGTCACCACTGGGACTGGGCCACCCTTTTTATCGTCTTTTGATGATTTTACAGGAACAGGTTCTTCTGTTTGGTTAATCACAACGCTGTATATTGTAGCTAATCCTTTCCCTTGGCAGCTAGCAATCTCAACATCATTATCGTACAATGTTAGCTTGATAAATATGGAAGGGATGGAGAATGCCGTTTGAATAGATATGTTGTTGATCGGTGCATCCTTTATTTTCAACACAAATCTGAAATTGTTTAATTTTAACTGTTGTTATTGTTACCTGTATAGGGTGTTATGTTTGTTTGGTACATATGCTTCACTTAAGTCTAGCAAGTTCATTTTAGTTGAAATTAGTTCTTTTTCAGCCAATACAGGAGGAATAGACTCTGAAATTAATCTGAATTTCCATTTCATTGCTGGTCGATTAGTAGTGCATCGATTTTCGGCTAAAAAGGTGTATCCAGACTACCAATTAGGAAATATGTTCTACCTTTGACGCCGGGTACAGCTGAGGATACAAATTTAGTCCAATAAGTGGTACAGGAATTCCTGTATCGTTATTAATTGCATGTAAAATCGTCGTATGGCTTAATGAATCAGGAACATGAATATTTGCCATCATAAATGTTGGTTCTGGAACAGCAACTTGATGTCTAAACTTTAAAATAATTCTCAAGTGTACTTGAATAGCAATGACCATGACCCAGGTTGCTGAGGTGGTGCAACTTCTTCAAACTCTCTTATTTTTAATCCACACTTTTCAGTGAAATACTTTGATTCATCATCAAACATATAATCATTCATTGATAACAAAGTTATCGAATAACAAGTAGTTCCATCCACGCTGAATTTATAACCGCGACTATCATATATCAGAATAAAAATACTCGATACCCCGGAAACGGCTTTAATAAAGTTGCAGAGTAACCATTACTATTGATTCGAATCAAACTTTCCTTTGGTACACTTGACTTCCAATTGAAGTCTTCCACATAAACTGATAGAGGCGAATTGACATTCGGGCTGATCCTTCCAAAAGTACATACCATTATTAGAATTTGAATTTCATTGGCTGGAAACGGATCATCCGGTATATCTATTACATTAGGATGGACTATCCTTACATAACACTTGTGGCATTTTGACGGCATCATTTCCTTTTGTTAAATCATAAATATTTGAATAGGATTTAATGGTTCTAAACGAAGATTGTGGATGATACACTATTAGCTGTCTAAAGGAATCAAATATTTTCAACAGATTACTTGAAAAGTTCTGTAAATTCTTTCTCGGATACCCAGTGATCTAGGAATTCATTTGAATCATCTTTCTGATGTTTTTTTCCACTACTGCTGGATTAAAATTTGTTTAGATTACCAAGATGAAAAATATGGTCGGACTAGAAACACATATTCTTCATGACCATCAATTGTTTTTTCAATCACATCCATGACACGATAGGGATAACTCATAGTGTTTAGTTCTAGTTTCTCGGATTCGATTTCCTAACTTTTAATGTAATATAAATCACTTTTCGAATCACCATAGAAATGGAATTGATAGAACTTTTGACATTATTTGAATTGGAGTTTCCTACAGATGCCAATGTAGGTCGAGCTTGACCTTGAGGGGTTACAACTGGAGATGCAGAAGGTTTCCTGGTTTTCATTTTCTTTAAATTCATCATAATGATTCCAACGTCTTTGATTTTTTCTGAATGGATTGATAAACGTTCAGGAACCCAACCCCGCAATGCAGTCAAGATATCGAAATCACCAAATTCAGATTGATTAGCATCTTCATAATAACTAGCTTATTATTTGATATCAAAATTACCTCATATTAGCTACTTTCAATAATGCTTTACATAAAAGCATTGGCCAAAGTTCATTTGGAACGGATGAACATAACATTAATGGTTTTCCATTAACATCAACTGGGATTTTATCATCTATTACAATTTTTCTCCAACATCCTAACCAAAACAATTTCACCATATACTTTCCTGATGGGTTATACGTTGGTAATCCATCTTTTGCTTTTGGGTAAATATTATCCCATGGATTGAAATCCTCTAATGAACCTTGCAATCAGTGTCTATTATTTATTGTACCTTTACTGGTTTTTGTCGTTTCGTATAGCAAATGGATACATGATAGCAAAGATCTGATAAATTCTGACTGCAATAGATACCGATTCACCTGAAATAGCTTAGATGTTCCTACAGTCAATGGATCCATATCAGCGATGTTGATCATTGGACCTTCTGGATCGATTGTGGTTTCATTAGCCGATTCTAATTATAAATACATGTGTATTACCATAAACCGTCTCGCTTATTATTGTGCTTCCATTAACATTTGCTACTGGATTTTCAGCAAGCTTTACAGAAGACGTTGCTTTTGTTGTCATCATATCTTCACGAGACACGGTTTCCTCCGTTATTTCTCCCAACAGTGGTATTTTAGCTTTAGTAGGACCAACTGTAGTTCCGAATTGATCATCCATAGCTGATAATGGTTGAACCAGAATAGGAGTCAAGTCAGGATTAATATCAGCAGCTCGTTTAACACCTTCCATCAATCGTTTTAATATTCTTGGTAAATAAATTCCACCTTCTGGGTCTTCAAACGCATGTTTACTTTGTATTTTTTCTGCTAAAACTTCAGTTTCATTCCATTCTGGCCAAATAACAATTGGTTGTTCTGCTTCCTCAAATCCATTTCCTGTATCACCTTTCTTGACACCGGCTGATAAACTGAGTGGTGCCATTGAAAATAGATTGAGTTTTGAAAAAACGCGATTTGGAAGGTTTAAATTTAACACTCGAATATGAATATATCCATATACAGTAATATACAATTTAAAAAATAATTTTATTAGTTTCTAGTTTCAATTTTAATGCTTCATTCATCAGTTTATAATTTCGATCCAATTTTTCATAATCAAGTCCCAAATTCAAAGTCACCAATAGACCTTGACAGTTTTCATTGTGAATTAGTAACGTACGAGATTCGGATAATGGTATTAACTGTATGGAATTATGACTGTTGAACATTGAACTACCCAACATTTCAACTACCCACGAAATGTAATAATTTTGAGCATTAATTTGATGAAATTGAAAATCCAATTCTTTATAGTTTTGATCACCATCATAAGATATAAACATTTTTCCTTCAACACCAGTCTGTACAGGTTGATTACATTTTAGCTTTGTCCATTTATTCCAATCCCAATTCTGAATATCAATTATTTCTTTCCAAACTTGTTGAATTGGTGCATTTATTTCAATTTTACTTTCAATGGACCTCATTTACTTTGTTAAAGTCATCGGAATTACCACCCGATATTTCCACGCATCATCTGATTTTTCCACCATCCAATCATACAAATTCCTTAAAAATTCTCAGTAATCATTAGTAGAGATTAACCAAGTTCAAATCCTGCTTTTGGTTATATAAAAGTACATGCATTGGGTTGTAGGGTCACTGGATTGCAGAGTTTAATGATTGGCTCAATTGTGGCCCAATTAACCTATTTTGGTATATTCCACTTGAAATGAAATCATCATGATCAATCTGTTGAACTTTCAGTGAAATAAGAGTGACGTGAAATTTTTAACCAGAAACATAAACTTACATATGAATAGTCAATTCCATATAGTCTGTTATATTACGGGACATGGTAAGTATTTGATTACTAATAACTAGGGTTTGGTCACGCAACGTAAATAGTTGTAGATCTAACATCCTAGTCGTTGTTTTGCAATCTTGGAACAACTTTTGTTGATCGGTCATCAAGTAACAATTGTCACCATCAAACCTTTGTTTTTATTTGAGGAATTTCATACAAAATTCCCTAATCTATTTCAAAGTCGAATTTCAAATATATTAGATCCAGGAGTAATTCAATCAAATGCTGTCACAATTGATGAACCTAAAACGTGGATTGCACAGATTGATTTTCTTGACAAAGTACAACCAATGATAGAATTAGAAGTAGAGTGGTTAAAGACTATTAAACCTAACTTGGCGTATATTGACATTCCAGTAAGTTTTATGTCGAGATTGATCATATCTAGCCATTAGCAGCTTTGGCATGTCATGTAAGATTCGCTTTTTGGATTGAAATATCTAGTTAGCAAATATTTATACCATTGCCATCACTAATTTCTCATTTGACAAAATTCTGTTGGATTTGAAAACATCCAAAGCAAATATGAAAATTGTTGAATACTTTACAGAATGTTATCAGAAATGCAATGGGATTTTAAGATTACCAGGATACATTGAATTACCTGCTTTTGATCAACTTCCAATATTGAAACATATTGAAGACATAAAATCCAATTCACCGTTTTGTTTTCAGTTACCTTTAGTTGTACGGCGTGCCAGACAGGATCGACAAACAACAAGACGTCAACTTAATATTTCAGATGAAGTGAAATTATTATTAATTAATTTTGGGGGATTCAAATTGAAGACAGTATTTGTAATGTTTCCTAACCAATTAGAATTTGACTGACATAACAGCAGTGATAACATGATGAGACTAACTCATTTGTAGGGTAATTGTTAAAATGCTTAGTATCTAGAGTGTAACGCGATAGATAGTCTGTTACCAGCTGGTTGGAAGGCCATAACTGTTGATACACCCCCTATAAAATCCGATAGATTTATTCAGATTGAAGCACAGAATACTTACATGCCAGATGTGATTTTGGCATGTGATGCAGTGTTAGGAAAGTGTGGGTATGGAGTTTGTTCCGAATCAGTTGGACACGGCATACCATTGGTTTATGTTAGTCGACCTCAATTCAGTGAAGAAAGGGGACTAATACGAATGATGGGTAAATTGGCATATGAGATGAGTATTGAAGACTTTGAAACAGGAAGATGGAGGGGGGTAATTGAGAGAGCCACGAGTGTGCAACATACAGCAAATTATGAAGAAGGGAGTTTGATAGCTAGTCAGATACTAGGGATGTTATGTGATAAGTTGAATGGAGATTGTATTATACGTAATACTAATTAATAAATGATATCATTTGTGCAGGTGATGATACCGTTCACGTAAGTAAATATTTTTTTATTTCCATAATTTAATTATTTTGATTCCAATAGAAATACAATGTAAATAAAACAAAAAGATTCCATTGATTGGTGGAGAGTTTGTACTTGTTTAGGCTCTTAATTGGGTCATGATGTGGCTTGTTGTTTGAGTGTCATTTCTTGTTCTTTGTCAGTAACATTCTTCACTAAATTTCTACAAAATAATAGTTCCAATTTAAATTCAAACTGCCATCAAAAACCACTATTCCCCTGCTTACTCTGAACTCAATGTCCAATCGTATGGCTTTTTGTTTTATTGATTGTAGGGAAAAACAACAAGAAATCTCACAAAAAAAGCCCTAAAGCTATTCACTCCTCTCCTAATAATAAGCATACTAATAGTCATTTGTATGCCGGTCCTACTTTTCAAAATTCTCCCGCTCCTTCCTCTTTGCCACTACCTGTTTTTGGATCCTTTAAAAGTGATCTTGGCTCCCACTCTCCTGGTCACACTAAGGAATCTTTGAATGGTTCAAAAACTCCATTACAAAATCATACTGTCCTGCAAAATGAGGATATTTTTCAAATGGATGACGATTTGCATGATGATCATGCTCCTGTGCATAATGATTCCTCAAAAGTCATTCGAAGTCAACCACATCACTTAAATCCGCCGTTCCACCCTTCAATGAATTATAATATTCAATTTTACAATCAACATCAGTCTCCAACTCCTGTTCGCTTTGCTCCTCTGCATCCCGATCTCAATCCTCCTTCAATGTATTATGCTTCAAATATCCAACCCCAACTGTTACAATTTCAAAAACCAATCGAAACTAATCATTTCCATCGTCACAGCGACCCAATTTATTCTGATCAACATGAATTGGATCGTATGTCTCAAAACCTGAAAAATATTTTAGGAATGGGGTTTCCTTGAAACTTTCATTTCTTGTATGTTCAGTTTTTGTAACATAGGATGTTTTTATACCTTAAATTGTGTTCTTTCATTTAATATACTTTTACACCCTACCTTTTGTATATTTTGTTTGGCAATTGTTTTAAAGAATTGCTTTTTGCTTTCTCTAATTTTGTGTAACAAAAAGAATCCAAAGTTTTACCGCGAAGTTGAAAACCATGAATCAAAAGTTGATATTCATACCTTTGTATGGTTCCTGGAAATGCCCTTGCATTCGTTACTAAAATTGGATCCTTTGTACTAAAATTTCAAACTTGAGACAACTTTCTCGTTTCACCTACAAAATTGTCTGGTTACACCAAAATCACAACAATATCCCCCAATTAATACGCCCTAAAGAATTATTCAAGATTGTAAAGTATCCAAATGTATCGTATAGAATCATAAATATTCTGTTTACAAGTTTTAGTTTTGGAGTTAGTTAGACACGGCTGAAACGTAGCACCTACCACTTTCCACTTTATATCAAGTTATTATGTATAGTGTCTAAATATACCAAACCTTGAGTAATTTGTGTCTTTGAGTTCACTGTTTAACACATGCAAAGGTGAGTTTTCTGAGTCATTACCAATTCGGACAGGTCCCATTAATTTTAGGTATAAATGTAGCTAAACTTCAAACAAATCTTTTTACAAATGAATTCAAAAGTCCAAGTCAATCCTGGTCCTTTGGACTACCTTACTGTGGGTTGGTTGACTCCATTGATAAAACAAGGTTATAAAAAACCAATTACACAAGAGGTATCTTTGTAACCTAATTCTTTTGTAGGATCTGTATGAATTGGCTGATAAAGATAAAGCTGAAGCACTTTCAAATAAATTTGATGGGTTTTGGAAACAGTATCGAAAACATGTTGCTAGTCCTACTGAAGTGAAGCGACCAAAATTAATCTGGACTTTTATTCGAATGATTCTAGTCCCAGAATTGGGTAATATTACTTGTGCATTTCTTGGTGCTTTATTCAGTTTGGTGTATCCTATGGCATTGCAACAAGTAAATCCATCATTTGTATAACCTATTTCCATAGTTGATTTTATATGTTGATCCAAACCACACTCAAAAACTATGGTTTGATTCAGGGTATGTTATTATGTTTAATTAACCTTAGACTTGCTTTGGCATTCCTATTGTTTGCCATCCAAATCGGATCCGCCTGTTTGATGTCTTTAGAAAGCATGACATTTCGTAGAATGTCACAAATTGTCAATTCTGCCATGATTGGTGCCATCTATGAAAAGAGTTTACGATTAAACTTGAAATCTCGTCAAGAATTCTCAGAAGGAAAAATCATGAATTTAGTGAATCAAGATGTGAACACTATTATTTCCAGTATAGGTGTAGTAGATGGTGTACTTGTCTTACCATTTCAATTCATATCAACGATATTTTTACTTTACAATTTGATTGGTACTTCATGCTTTGCATCTATTGGTATCATGGTCTTTATCGCCATTTATACATCTATTATTTCTCCAAATGTCGGGAAATATTATAGCAAATGGATTGGGGATGCTGATACTAGAATTAAAGTGCTAAGAGAGTTCCTTTATGGTATCAAAGTTGTCAAGTTTCGTGCTATTGAAGATTACTTTAGAAAACGTATTGGTGATGCTAGAAGTACCCAATTGCATAGTCTTAAAATGTTCAATGTTGTTTTGGCATCACTGCAAATCTCGGTTGGTGCTTCCACCATGGTAATGGTTGTTGTTTCTCTTTCAGTATACTCCTACTTGGGCAATGCAATGAACGTAGCCGTTGTTTTTCCGGCTATTATGTACTTTGATGCCTTGCGTACTCCCTTCAATATGATGACATTCATTGTTTCCTCTGCAGTTAGTGGTGCCAAGTCTATGAACAGAGTCCAAGAATTTTTGTGTGCCGAAGAATTAGACCCCAGTGAAACTTCGGTCGTTGAATCAGAGCTAGTAGCTATCAAGTTGAAAGATGTGACTTGGAAATGGGAAGATGTAGAGTCAGAAGGTAGCAAGGTCGAAACTGCTCAGAATGGATATATTCCATTAGCTACTGAGGAGGCCGAATCTGATGTCAACACAGACACATTTTCTTTAAAATCATTGAACTTGGAAATCGAAAAGGGCTCTCTGATTGGGATTGTTGGTGCAGTTGGCGCTGGTAAGAGTACTTTACTTTCCAGCTTGATTGGGGAGACTAACCGAATGGGAGGAGAGGTATTTCACATTATATTGACAGTTAGGTTGCTGTCAGTGGAAAATTGGCTTATTGTCCACAACAACCTTGGATCTTAACAGGGTCAGTTGAAAAGAATATTCTTTTCAATCAGCCGTTAGATCAAGATCGAATGAATGAAGTTGCTAACGTATGTGGTCTGTCATCCGATTTGAAAGTATTTTCCGATGGATTCAAGACGGAAATTGGAGAAAGGTAAAAATGAGTATGATTAACAATAGTGGGGTAAATGTGTCTGGCGGTCAAAAGTCACGACTTGGACTTGCTCGAGCCTTATACAGTGGATCTGATATTTATCTTTTGGATGACCCTTTAGCAGCCTTGGACGCACATGTCGGTAAAAATGT
>MU621366.1:0-22525 GCA_025399215.1 Globomyces pollinis-pini | reverse complement strand
GTAAAGATGCAAAACTAAATCAGAAACTGCTGGAATTTCATGTTCAAATTCAAACGTGGCAGTTTCTTCATCAGTATTGTATGTAATTCCAGTAGCTTTCTGAGTAGCTCTATGGGTTGTGACACATTTTGGCCAAGAGTCGACTCTAGAAAGTCCACCAGGATTGACTCTCATGGCAACGACAGACACAGAAGAAATATCCAATTCTTTTGAATTGATGGAGATGAATCGTGACGGTTCAGATAATTGAATACTAGAGGATAAACAAAGGGAATATACCTGACTGAGACTTGACCCGAGAATTTCAAACTCTCTGGCCCAGGAACAAGCGTGACGTTATAATGCGATGGTTTGACGCTCTTTGGTAAAATTTGTCTTTCTACAGTCATTGTTATTATTCACTAAAGTTCAAAGTTGAAAATTTGGTGTAATTTATACAAAATACGGATCCCGAGTGAAAACCATGTGCTGTTACCCAAATTGGACTATTCTGACCACTTCAAAGGGATGTGGGGGCTGAATCAAAACATTAGAATGTCACGAGATTTACAACAAATCGATTGGATGATGTGGAATTTTATTTAGATATTCAATTGCCGTTTGAGCGAAAGCTCAGCTTCAACTCCCATTTCACGTACCATTCTTGAGAACCAAGCATCATCAGAGGTTGATTGTTTTGATAGTAAATCTTTCGGATTGCCAAATTCCACTATTTTACCGGCATCTAATACCATAATTTTATCATAATCAATTACAGTATTCAACCGATGAGCAATAGTAAGTACTGTAGCATTGGCAAAAAGACCATCTTTAGCTCTGATTATTTCTTGAATGATTTTATCGGTGTGCAAGTCAATTGAAGAAGTGGCTTCATCCATTACAATTAATTTGGTGTTTTTTAGAATGGCTCTAGCCAAACAAATTAGTTGCCGTTCGCCCACTGACCAATTCATACCACCTTCAGCCACCACACAGTCCAATTTGAGTGGGAGCAGTTCAATTGTTCGTTTTAATTGAACAGCTTCTAGTACTTTCCAAAGCTTGTCATCAGAATGATCACCAAATGGATCTAAATTGAATCTTAATGTCCCTTTAAAACAAAACGGCTCTTGAGGGATAATTGATATTTTAGATCGTAAGTCGGTTAACCCCAAGTCAGAGCTGTATATATCATCAATCATGATAGACTGCGGTTCATCAGGTTCAACGAGGCGAAATAGTGCTTGTAAGAAACTAGATTTACCAGCCCCAGTTCTGCCCACAATACCAACCTTTGTTCCAGGTGAAATATGAATATTAATATCTTTCAAGACTCGATTCCCACTTTCTTGAGGAGACTCTAAATTTGGATACGTGAGATTTAAATTCTTTATGATTAATTCTCCGTTATTGGGCCAGTTGGATGGAGTTTTTACATCAGTATGAGTTGGTGCTTCAGAAGGTAAATTAGTGTATTCATAAACACGCTCAGTAGATATCATCAAGTTTTCTACCTCAGCACTCTGTCGAACACCTACACGTTGTCAACAATAAAATTGCTTACACCACTGCAGTAATCCAGTCAAATTCATAGAGTACGATAAAACCAGTCCTAAAGATCCTGCCGAGACGCCAAATGGCCCTCGTAGTAGAATACACACTGATGACATACATATTACAAACATCACGGACATTAAATCCAGTCGAAATGAAAGCCATCTACTTGAAGATACATATGCAAAGTAAGCCTTTGTATTTTCGTTTTGAAAATCCATAAATGTATGTTTGAATCTATCTTGGGCATTGAATGACCGAATAATTGATAACCCCTCCAAAGTGGAAGGTATATAAGAATAGACTGGGGATCGTGTGATAGATTCATATCTTTTAATCTGCCTGGAGGTGACAATATAGCGAACCCGTAACAAATTGAATAAATACCAAATTAGTGGAATTAACAACAATAAATAAGGAACGACGGATAGGGATACCAAGACACATGACAAAACTCGAAATACCAACACCAGAAAATCAAACAAAGTGAAAGGTAACATTTCATCTACCAAATTTATATCTTTGGAAAATCGACTAAAAATAAATGAATTATACTTGATTACTTCATTAAACGCCCGTGAGGTACTGTTTGGAAAAATGACATTGGACTTCGAAACACAGACTCTAGCATATCCTTGAAAGCTTTTTTACTTGATTTGATACAAATCCAGAAAAACAAAAGTGCCCGGATGACAGCGATAAAAACTGTTGATGCCACTATAATAGCCAATACAATCAAATACATTGAATCATTTTGCTCGTTCGCATCTTTTGAGGACCAGATGGATAACCAAATATCATTAACAATGGTTAATACTTGTCCCAATAGTAACAAAAGAATAATGGATATGGCGATATAAATATTTGAACCTGATTTTAAATATCTGATGTAGTCTGATAATTCTACATGTCCTTTTGCAACATCCTCTTTTGAAAAATCACGCAGGTCACTTGAGCTAGAAAACTCAGCTATTGCTGAGTGAGAGGAATCGTCTTCAATCTCTAACTGTTTGTTCTTCGCCAAGTCATTTGAAAGACTAAACGCTTTTAATGTATTGGCAAATGCTGTTTCCGATTCAACTGCTTGTTCAAAAGTTCCTGAAGTGGATATAGTACCATTTTCAATTATGACGATTTTTGAACAGTCTCGAAGGCATTGTAACTGATGGGTCACAAGTAAAACTGTTTTACTGGCTAGAAACTCCAGAATACATTTTTCAAACAAATGTCTACAAACTTTGGTATCCACTGCCGAAAGCGGATCATCCATCATATATGTATCGGCATCATAATATGCCGCTCTTGCTAACGCTAATCGAGCTCGTTGCCCCCCACTTAGAGTTACACCACGTTCACCCAGTATTGTGTCGACTCCATTTGGAAACAACGTTAAATCACGAGTTAAAGCGCAAACTTCAATAACTTGTTCAAATCGTTCTTTGTCAAACGGCGCACCAAAAAGAATATTTGATTTGATTGTACCGGATAAGATCCAAGGCGATTGAGATACAAAAGCTATTTTCTTTGATCCAACATATAGTTGACCACCAGTTTTGTTCACATCACCTAATATAGCATGAAGTAATGATGTTTTTCCACTTCCAACTGGTCCGCATATAGCAACCAACTCTTTTTCTTTGACAATTAAATTGATTTTTGATAAAACGTTATTTTCGATACTGATCAAATCCTCACTTCTAGCGTTCCAAGAAAAAGACGCATCTTTCATTGCAATAACAATATCATCCGTGTTCAACTCTTTTCTTAGTAGGTATCCAGCATTTTCATCATAATCATCACCAACTATTTTTCTAAGTTTTATATCTTTTACCTTCAGGAAATTTCATAAATTCTTCAATCCTTTCAATCGACACCATAGTTTCTGATAAAAATTGCAAAGATCGAGGAAAGAAAACTGATACTTGAATTCTAATAATTTGAAAATAAGCAATGATTGAAAAAATAACTGATGGTGATAATGTCCCATCAAAGTACTTGTAACTTCCAAAGGTGGCCAGCAATATCAAGCCATTAGATGAAAACGAAATGGCATCATTGAGAGCTTTTAAGATACCGCTCTTCCATATGAATTCCATTTCAGAATTACGGAATTTATCAATTGCCTTCATAAATGGTTGTTCCCAAGCATAAAGCTAAGGTCAATATATAAAAATTGATACCTTCACGACCATAATACCTGCCAACATATCAGAGACATACTTGATTCTTTCATCCCGGAAATTAACCGTCAGTCTTCGTAACTTTCCAAACAATTTAGAAAACCAAGTTTGAAGAGGAAGAAGCACTATTAGAGAAATAATTGGAGATAAACAAGACCATCCAATTTGCAAATACATAAAATAAGCAACCAGTAAAACTTGTGCAGGTGCTGCCCATATATAATGCGTAAAACAAGCACAATCTTCAAATCGTTGAACATCATTTGACAATAAATTAACAATTTGTCCTGTTGAGGCTGTATTTGCAATTGATAATTTCAAAGACTTTCTATATATTGTCGCAATTAATCCAACACGAACTTGAATTCCAATTCTTTGAGCAACAAACCATGCCACCGCATGAAAAACAGATTGACCCATGAGAGAAGCAGATATAGCGAATATATAGAAAGCAGCCTGTATATTAATTTGAATAGAACCATACTTGTTGAATATCTGCATCCTCATTTGATTGTTCAAACCAAGTCAATAAGAGACTCAAGAAATATCCCTGTCCAACTTGAGCAAATACCTCTAGTAAATATGGTATTCCAACTAGAATATAGCTTTTACCATACAACCTAAACTACAAGATGAATGAACGTTTGCAATACCAAGACTTTTGTCAAAGAAGGATGAGTTTTTGTTGATTCCATGAGCCATTCTTTAATCAGTGAATCAGATACGGATTCACAATCATCCTGCGGGTCAATAATGGGGTAATCTTCAGGAACAAGATCCCTGTTCAATGCTCTTGTGACAAAACCACTAAAATAGGAGAAGGTCCATCTAGACCAAAAGCCAGACGAGGCCCAAGATTGAACAGGTCCAATTGGTGTGTAGTCTGCTGGCATTAAGGAAAGTTAGTGTTGTTTTAATCAAATAAATGAGTTTTTGATTTTCCTTTTCATCACCATCGTTCAGTGGAAAATAGTTTAAAATACGAACCATAGTAAATCAATCAATCACTTGGTAACGAAAATGAATCAATTGTGTCTCATTTTATTAATTCGTTCAAACAAAAACTAAAGATCTAGTAAATTGTCAGTCTTTCAAATGCCTGTTAGTGGGATCGTTAGTCCTGCTACAACTTTTTGAGATGTTAATTGTTGATCATGAGCAACCATTCCTTCTAATGGGGGTAGAATATCATCTGTGAAATGTTGCACGTTAAATCTTTTATATTGTTCTTGTCGTTTTAAAAAGATGGAATGTTCACGTCGGATTGGTTTATGATGAGCTTTGTACACGTTGGATAAATGTTCGGAAGAATAGGTAACTCCATATTTGTCATGGTACGTCTTGACTCCTGCAATACGGCCTTGTTGTTTTAAAGAATTGATTGGTCGTTGATATGATTCTAATACATAATCACGTTGATGGGTAGACGAAAGTGGTTGACTTTATAATTAAATTAAGTAAATTACCTAGATTATTAGGTAGCATATATAACTTACCCATCGACTTCTTTTTGGGGTATGACTGATAGTGGTGCCAATAACTTTTTTCTACGATATAATAGATGAGTATCTTCAAAACCTAATGCCCAGATATGATCTACTCCTTTTAAAGCTGGTTTCTGTCTATTTTTAAAACCAGATGTTTTGTCAGTAAATGATGTTCTAAAAGTTGTATCAAAAGTTGGCTAAATAGTTAATTTATACGTGTCTTACTGGAGCATAGTTCCAGATTTCACTGGATTCTTCACTTCTCTTACACCCCTCATTCAACATCTTCCCACCAGGTCTCATTTTGTTGAATAATGGAAGTTAAGTTTGCAATGACGTGAATTGAACTTCATTGATTAAATTGGAAAATAGTATTACGTTTAATTGTCGTCATCCATGAAGTAAAAATTGATAATATCAACTAGAGATATTATGATATCTAACTCTTCTGATATTTTAAGTCACAATTATATAGACTGTGAACATAATTCTATGAGAAAATATAGTGTCTATCTATGATACAGTTTATTGCCAACAATTAGAGCTTTGACTATAAATGTGTCTGGTCTACTATTCTAACTGAAGTGTCAGTAGCAACATGATCATCTAAAGGGATTCTAGCTGCACTCTCATTATCTTCACCTTCTTTGGATAACTCGTTATCTTCAACTTGGTTGGGTGTTTCTCTATCTTCAACTTGATTGGACGTCTCGTTATCTTCAATTTGAGGTGGTGCTTCTCTACCTTCAGCTTGATTGGATGTATCGTTATCTTCAATTTGAGGTGGTGCTTCTCTACTTTCAGCTTGATTAGATGCCTCGTTATCTTCAATTTGAGGTGGTGCTTCTCTACTTTCAGCTTGATTGGATGCCTCGTTATCTTCAACTTGGTTGGGCGTTTCTCTACCCTCAGCTTGATTGGATGCATTGATATCTTCGACTTCATCGGGGATTCTAATCGAAGTGTCATTATCATCATAATTTGGCGGATTGTCAGAAAAGGGAATGTCAACCTCTTCAGATCCCACCATCACATTAACAGATTCAGACACACTCTCTAAAAGAACCTCTGGAGCTGCTTCTTCAGCTGCATCTCTTTCTCCCATTTCAGTGTCTTCTGAGATATATTCCGGTGGATGTTCATACTCTGGCAATGGGTCTATATCTACAACATGGTTCACACGCTCCGAATAAATGATACTTTCATTGGATGGAATGTGAAATTCAAAAAACTAATGGTTAGAATCCAATCTTTCTTTTACCCAACGGGTTTGGGTATATTTAAAGTCTGTATGTCTACCAGCGAAAGTAAGGACATTATCGGAATAAGATTCTGAATATTTATCAGCAAAATTTGAGAATCTGTGTTTTAACTATAATAAGAATTGAATAAATATTACTGCTTGTTTCTGTCGTAAACTACACCAATTGAGAGCAAATCCCAGTGAAAAATACAATGGGTAGACCAAGAAAATGGTGATGAATGATTTGAACATATATAATGCAATAAAGAGTCCTATGAACATAATAACAGCAGATCCCAGAACAGAGTAATATTTGATTACGAAACTATAATCTTTAGGAAATTCGGCGTTTAATTCGTCAACCAAAGCATTGTATTTGTCTACAGATATCTAAAAGGTAAAGAATGAATTAAAACAAAGGATACATATTCTGACAAGACTTGGTTATACCTTCCACGAAATGTAATATCAGTTAACCTTCCTTCCTCTCCCTCAATAGTATGCAGCAGCATTACTATCTTTAATAAGGAAAAATGGAACGCATTATGAATCGATGCAAGCCCTCACCATTCTTGTGATCCTTCACCAGCGTGCACTGATTCGGGATCTTCTAAAACTGATGAATAATTTTCCGATAACAATCCACTTCAGATTGAATTCTTGGTTTCCTGTTCGTCTTTAACTTATCACTGAACCAATCGTAGTGTATTGGGTGTCGTGTATTTAAAAATTGAAAAAAGGGTGAATGGTAGAATACTTATGTAACATATGGGAATGTAGGTACTTGAAAACAGTCAATCCTGATATCTTTTTGATGTTGCTGAATTAACAGTGTCGTATTACATCTGCAGTATACAGCTACTGTGGTACTGAATTTATGTAATAGTATCCTTTTTCACTCTCTTTTATATTGTATATGATTCTAGATACAAGTCTTTTGATTAATAATCTGTGAGAAACTAAGAAGTCATTACATACTGATCAAAAGAGCCAGCAAGAATCACCACTTTTTACTTAAACCACAAGCGTTCAAGATCAAGCATGGTTCTCAAATGTAACGCTTTGACTAGTATGGAGATTGTGTTAGAAAATCAATAAAGATACCTGATCGTCTTTGTATGACACAATTTTCCACCTTTGTGTAATGGATTTGGATAAGTTGAACCACACAAAAGCTTAAATATCTGAAAGACATTTGAAGATCTATGGTAAAGAAGCAATCACGCTTGAATTTCAACTTACTATGATAATTAGTGTTGTATTCACAGCTCAATGACTCATAATCGGACCGATTTATTCGGCCGGAATATAAACACCCTTCTCCTTAAATGAAATTTGTTTGCCATTTATTTTAGAACCATGTCAAATACTGTAGTACTGAAATCAACAAAAAATGCGGATGTAAAGCCAATTTCTTATTGGGTAACAAATATCATTGTTAAATGCCAAGACTCTCTTTAGATTTGCCACTCCAACAGAAAGAGTGTTTATGTTTATAGCTCTATTACTGAGTTCTCTTGCCGGTGCTTCATTTCCAGCTTCAACGTATGATCTTGAATATTTAATGGTTAATATGTAGTTTGGTTTTTGGTGATCTCGTTAACCAATTTGCATTATGGCAAGCGCAACCATTCGTAGGAGCTCTGATATCCGCTGATGAATTGGCTAGAGTAACAGCTAATACAAGCGTCTACTTTGTTTATCTTGGAAGTAAGTTAAACACATTAACATGTTAAGTTATCACTTTTATCACTACTTATGCTTATATGGCTGTTTTTGTATACTGTAGTGAGTCTTCATGTTATCGAATTAGAAGAGAGTATTTGAAAGCTGTCATGCGTCAAGATATCTCATGGTTTGACAATGTTGGGCCAGGTGAAGTTGCAACGAGAATTACAAGTGACACTTTGTTAATTCAAGATGCTATTGGTGAAAAATTACCAATGGCAGTGTCCTCCATTTCAACCTTCATTGTTGGCTTTATAATTGCGTTTACAAAGAGTTGGAAAATGACAGCGTATGAATTCTTGTATCTCATATATTAGAGTTTTAATGTCCGTGGTTCCGCTAATTGCTGCCAGTGGTTTTGTTATGAATATTGTATCTGGACGATTTCAAACAAGAATTTTAAACTTATACTCTGCAGCTGGTAATGTTGCTGAAGAGAGCATTTCGGCAATTAGAACTGTCACTTCCATGAATGCCCAAGCAAAAATGTCAAGTTATTATAACAACAGTTTAGCTAGTGCCAGAGTTGAAGGCATTAAAAAATCATTTACAACCGGTATCGGACTTGGTTCTCTTTTTTTCTTCATTTATAATGCATATGCATTGGCTTTTTGGTATGGACATATTCTTTTGCAGAACAATGAAATTGACACAGGTTTTAACGAAATTCTAATCTCTAGGTTCGGTGGTCAACGTTTTCTTTGCAGTTTTGATTGGAGCATTTGCGTTAGGGCAACTAGCACCAGATTTACAGGCTTTTGCGTTTGGGATTGGTGCGGGAACTAAGATCTTTCAAGCTATTGATAGGGTATCACCAATCGATTCAAGCTCTCAAGAAGGTGAAGTGGTTGATCGTAAAGCTTTTTCTGGAAAAGTTGAATTAAAAAATGTTAATGTATGAAGATTTTTTGTTTCTAAACGTTAGTTTACATATCCTTCAAGGCCTGGAGTGAAAGTCTTGGATAATGTGAGTCTAGTAATACAGCCTGGAACTACGGTAGCATTGGTGGGACAATCTGGTAGTGGTAAAAGTACTATCGTTCAGTTATTGGAGCGATTCTATGATACAAACTCAGGAAGTATAGAGATTGATGGAAAGCCTATAAAATCTTTAAACATCAATAGCTTACGACAGGCAATTGGGTTAGTTTCTCAAGAACCAATTTTGTTTGAAGGCACGGTGGCGGAAAACGTTGCGAATGGACTAGTAGGCTCTGAATTTGAAAATGCACCTGAAGAAGAAAAGATGAAGTTAGTAATTGATGCCTGCGTACAAGCAAATGCAAATGATTTCATCATGAAATTACCGAATCAATACACTACTCAGGTTGGTGAAAGAGGAATGCTTTTATCTGGTGGTCAGAAGCAAAGAATTGCAATCGCAAGAGCTATCATAAAAGATCCGAAAATCCTATTATTAGGTATTCGGATGGTTTCTAACTTTAGATGAGGCAACTTCTGCTCTAGACACAGCTTCAGAAAGACTAGTACAAGAAGCACTGGATAGAGTTTCGAAGTCAAGAACCACCATCACAATTGCCCATCGTCTTAGCACTATTCGCGACGCTGATTGTATCGTTACCATGGTTCATGGTCAGATTATTGAAAAGGGGACCCATGCAGAATTACTAACGAAAGGTGGGCTTTATGCGAATTTGGTTGAAGCTCAGCAATTGCATAACGAACGCAAGCCATCAACACCAGTGGCAGAAGTAGACCCGGATGCTATACCAATACTTAACTCCACAGAGCACTTGGATGTTACAGATACCAAAGGCAGTGGGCCGATTGATGTAGAGACGGGAGGAGTAGCACAGCTGAGCACGAGGAGCATAGTCTATGAAATACTCAAAATCAATTCTCCTGAGTTAAAGTTTACAATCCCTGCATTAATTTCATCCATGATCTTGGGTTTAGTATTTCCAATTTATGCTTTGGTTTTTGCCAATATTATTGACGCTTTTTCAACTCGGGGAAGTCAATTAGAGAATGAGGCCAAGAAATGGTGTGTCTTTTTTGTTATATTGGCTTGTGGATATTTTATATTCACATTTTTGCAAAATGGATTGTTTGGACTAGCTTCAGAATACTTAACCGAAAGGCTCCGAAAGTCGATGTTTAGGGCAATATTAAATCAAGAAATTGGTTATTTTGACGATGACAGAAACTCAACTGGATCTCTGACTTCAAATTTGTCCACTGATGCTCAACGAGTTCAAGGGGTCTCTGGAGTTACTCTTGGGGCCATTCTACAAATCCTTACAACTTTAGTTGCCAGTTTAATTGTATCTTTTTACTTTGGTTGGAAATTGGCGGCAGTTGCAACTGCAGCATTACCTTTTTTGATTTTATCAAATAAGTTTCGAATGGATATTTTCGTATAGTTATGTTATTTCTAATTTTTTAGACGTATTTTTCGGAAAAGAGCAAAGAAAATTATCAAAAATCAGCTCAGGTTGCATGTGAAGCCGTTGCTTCCATAAGAACTGTTCAGTCCTTAACCAGAGAGAAGGCTGTCTTTGAAGCATATTCTGCCTATCTTCAGGAACCATTACGGAACGGTTATAAGAGTGCTCTTTTGAACACACCACTTTATGCTCTAGCCACTGCCTTCAGTTTCATGATCAATTTTATTGTTTTTCTTTACGGTGGTCGGTTGATGGCTTATGAAGGTTACACTACCAAGACTTTCTTTACAGTCTTTGTTGCAATTATTTTTGGTGCTAATGGAATTGGACGGATTTTTGCTTATGCTCCAGATTTGAACAAGGCTAAAAATGCTGGTCAAGCAATTCTAAAGTTGTTAAACAGAAAGCCGATGATTGATTCCGCCTCGTTAGCAAGTGGAGAAAAAATAACACAACTAGAAGGTCATGTACGATTTGCAGATGTAAAATTCACGTATCCACACAGGCCTGAAGTGAAAGTACTGCGTGGTTTGAATATTGAAGTGAAACCAGGTCAATTTGCTGCCTTAGTGGGACCTAGTAATTTTAAATTCATTAAATATAGGTGGATGTGGTAAAAGTACTTCAATTGGGCTGTTGGAGCGGTTCTACAATGTTAGTGGAGGCGAAATATTGATTGATAAGAAGAATCTTTCATTGTATAATGTAACAGAATACAGAAAACAAATTGGTCTTGTGTCTCAAGAACCAAATCTATTCGACTTGTCTATCAAAGAAAATATTTGTTTTGGATTAGACTACATACCATCTCAGGAAGAAATTGAAAGAGTTTGCAAAGAAGCCAATATTCATGACTTTATTATATCACAACCAGACAAATATGACACGAAAGTTGGACCAAAAGGGGGACAAATGTCTGGTGGTCAGAAGCAAAGAATTTCGATTGCTAGAGCATTAATACGCAATCCGAAAATTTTATTATTGGACGAAGCTACTTCTGCGTTGGATGCCGAATCTGAAAAGTTGGTCCAGGAAGCTTTAGATAAGGCCTCAAAAGGTAGAACTACAATTGCTATTGCACACAGACTGTCAAGTATACAACATGCTGATATTATTTTTGTCCTAAAGGATGGTGTGGTTGTTGAAAAGGGTACTCATTATGAGTTGTATCAAAAAGGTGGAGTATATCATGAATTAGCAGTTCAACAAAATCTAAATATTGTTTAATAAACCATTTTAAATTGTCTAAAATTAGTAATACAATGATTTTATATTCATTTCTATTAAATAACGGTCAGCAAAACTATATCATCAAGCAACATATGTATGTATGTTGATAATTTATTTCACAATCTTTAAACTAAACCACTTTCTTTTGCAAGAGAGTAAAAGATAGAATTAGGATCGTTTAGTAAAGCTTCAGGTGAATCAAACTCAGCCAAAGATCCTTGATCCAATACTAAAATACGATCGTAATCCATAACAGTTCCAATCCTGTGTGCAATGGTTAAGACTGTACAATCTCTAAACTCTTCTCTGATAATCTTTTGCACCAAATCATCTGTTTGATGATCAACATTTGCAGTAGCTTCGTCCAAAACTAATACTTTGGTTTTACGTAAGATAGCGCGTGCGAGACAGAGTAGTTGAGATTGCCCACTGGAAAGTGAAGATTCGGACAGCACAAAATCAAGTTGACTTTCTGTATTTTTGAAATGTTCAGATAATTGTGCTGATTGTAGTGCCCTCCATAATTCTGCATCCGAATGTTTTCCGATTGGATCTAAATTTTCTCTCACATTTGCATCAAACAGTATAGGTTCTTGTGGTAGAATAGTCAATTGAGTACGTAAATTAGAGAGTCCAATATGTGCGATATCAACTCCATCAATAGTAATAGAACCCTTTGTCGCTTCTATGATTCTAAATAACGCCAAAGTTAAACTAGATTTCCCAGCGCCAGTTCTACCGACAATGGCTATTTTATCTCCTCCGTTGATGTTTAAACTCAAATCCTTTAAAACAGGCTCTAATCCTTCACGGTATGTTGTTTCAAAGTCATTAAAAACAATATCCCCTTTTGTAGGCCAATTGGGATCTAACTTTTCTTTTGAAGTATCATCGGCTTCCATGGGAAGCTCGGAATATTCCTAGGTTCAGTCAAAATTGAGAATACCTTTATGCGCTCTACACTTACAATGGAATTTTCGAGAGCGCTATAGAGTCGCAATACCATACTAAGGATTAGTAAAAGAAATTAATGAAACCTCATATAGTTGACCAAATTCAATGAATATGAGATTGCAACTCCAGTTGCAACAGCATTTGAATTTGGGGTAATGATTGTAAGAATCACAATAGATCCCAATAATATTCCAGATATAACTTGTAAATTCAAACTGAGCCATCGATTAGTTGATATGCTAGTATAGAATGCTCTTCCATTTTCATCCAAAGTAGTCTCGGCTTTATCGAGAAAACTATTAGTATTCCCAAAAGCTCGTATACATTTTAAACCCTCCAACGATTCAGAAAAGTGAGAGTAAACTGGTGACGTTTTTGTGGCATTAATTCTACTGACTTCTCGAGATACAGTAAGGTACATTTTTTGTATGTAATAAAAGACCAGAGAAAGCGGAAACAATACAAACACTAGCCATGGCACTGCAAAGAAAGAAGTTGCTGCAATAACCATTAAAGATACAATACAATTCAGCATTCCACTAACGTTGGATGGTATTGTTGAATCAACCGATTTTTGGTCAGATCCGAGTCGATTTAGAACTCGTCCTATAATTTAAAAAAAATGCATAAATACCAGAGGGTGTTGTATCAAAAAAGCTCATTGGTAATCTAAAGATTCGTTCGATTATTCCTTTAAAAGTACTCCTTGCAGCATTAATGGTGATGACCATATTGAAAAAGAAGATTCGACTTGATACAACGATAAATATCGCCATAAGAATGGCACTGTATATTCCCAGATAGAAGCTAACATTATCTTTCCCCTCTCCAGACGCAGCACCCCAAGTACCCTAACCGTTATGAACAGATATTTTACCAGCCAATATGTAGCAGATACGTTTAATCCGTTCTCAATCATAAGAAACATCAAATAGAGTATGAACGAATTGATTCCACATGACTTGACATATAGTAAATACACTCTCCAATCAACGCTACCCACTTCCATTTTCTCTTCATTAGATTTAACAGCGATTGGTTTTTCTTTTTTATCTGGGTTGATAACTTCCGAGATTTTCTTCAACTCTTTCTCATCCTCCACAGTATTAGGATGTTCTTCTTCCTGGGTGTCTTGCCTCTTATTCATATAATCCTCTACCATTTCATAGACAATTCCTTTCTGACTCACTAACTCTTGGTATGATCCATCTTCGACTATTCTTCCTTCAGCTATGCAGACAATCTTATCCATTTGCGATAAATGATGAACAGCATGAGTAACTAATACTACAGTTTTGTTTTTTAAAATTCCATCAGTGATGTTAAACCAGGAATGGAACATTTGTCGATCTACATGGGCATCAACAGCACTTAGAGGATCATCAAGCAAAACTATATCAGCATCTGCGTATAGAGCACGGGCGCAAGATATTCTAGCCTTCTGTCCACCTGAAAGATTGACCCCTAAAAATTTCAGTTATACACCAAATATACCTCGCTCTCCAATCATAGTTTTATCTCCATCAGTGAAAACTTCAAAATCTCTAACCAAAGCGCATGCCTCGATAATCGATTTGTATCGGTTTTCATCGTAATCACGACCAAACAAAATATTTTTCCTAATTGAAGTATTCATAATCCAGTGTTTTTGAGATACATATGCAGTTGTTCCATTTAAAGAGACGGAGCCATTCTGAAGGTACAATTCACCCAAGATCGATTCAATCAAAGCCGTTTTACCTGCTCCAACTTGCCCCACAACAGCAGTTATCTTTCCTCTTGGAATCAACAGGTTCAAATTAGACAAGACCGACAATCCTTCTTTGAAAGAAAAGTCACCATCCTTGATTTCAATGGCAATAGGATCTGTGGATTCACCACGTTTGACATATCGTTTTAAATCATTGGTGATTAAAAATACCTCCAATCTTTGAATTCCTGCAAATGCTTCAACGAGCGGACCCCAAGCATAAATTAGGGAGTTTAATGGTTGCTGAATTAAACCAATTACGCTCAAGGTGACAAATATTTTGTTTGATGTTAAGCTGTTATCGGTACTTACAAACGCGTATGTTGCAAATAATGCATACGTGGTGACTGAAGGTATCAAAGTAGCAGCAGAAGATTGCATAGAATTGAAGAAATTGGATCGTTTCATAAACTGTAACTCATCTTCACGAATTTTCAAAATACGATCCTTAACAAACTTTGCCCAGCCATACAGTTTTACGGTTTTCATCCCAGATATGGCCGATGTTATAGCTTGTAATCTTTTATCTGTTTCTTTCAAGATAAGTTTGCGATATTTTGACAAGTATGAACCAAATTTGGTAATAATTGGAGATGATATCAAGATGATAATGATCGCGGATACAAAAGACCAGCCAACTGTATTATAGAGAATTACAAGCGAAAGAATTAGATTCAAAGGTGCTCCACTGAGAAACATTGCTGCTACTACCGACCCAGATACAGCACCAGCATCAACTGTCATTAAAGTTAAAATTTGTCCAGTAGATGCTCGATCATGATCAGATATTTTCATTGTTTTTCGATATATGATTCCTTGTAGCGTGTATTTTAATGAAGCAGATAGAAGGAATGTTTTGTTGAACAATTGTCCCATAATAATACCGTTAAGTACATTGACCAACAAGAAGCAAATACCAACAATAACACCAGACGCATTACTTTGTGCATTATTAGTCCCCCTTGTAGTGATAAAGTTGATGATATAATCAATGATTAAAGGATTAAGAAACGATAAAACAGTATTTCCCAGATTGATGGCAATGATAAACAATACCTTTGGTAAATAAGCTTTAGTAAGTGCATTGAGTAACGATGGTTTCTCTTTCTTCAATTCCGTATCCCAATATACTTCGAATTCATCACAGTTTCTCCATACTTTCATATAACTTGGCAAAGTCCAAAAGTCATCAAAAGTGATAGTTTTTTTGTTTCCTCTCCGTAGAAATTCAAAAACCCAAGAGTATGTCATTTTGCTTACGTAACTAGTTCTGAATTCTGGACTTTCAACTCCACTTTCTTCATATCCTTTTCGAGTCTCTGTCTCTTTAATCGAGCCGTTCTCCATTAGAAAACATGCTGTTGTAATAATTAATTGAGAGATCGAAAGGGAAGTGATCAGAGTCGGTTCATCCATAATTATGGCTGTTCGAATTCGCGATAAGAACCAAAAGATTGACATCAGGTATATTGAACAAAGATAATTTGAAGGTCTGCGACTTTTAAAATGATTTTGATAATGTGCTAATGGACAAAATAGTCCCATCAATACAAATGAAATTGCAGCAACGAGGTGTTCACCCCAATAGTTTGATTGAAGAAACACAAGCATCAACATAGCAGCAATGGTATTAAGTATTACAAATGTCTATGCGATTAATCAAAATGGCCTACCATTTTTATGTAAAATGAAATCTTTGTTGCATCAGTCATTTCGGTTGGCAATCGCTCCTTCTTCGACAAATAAAATGATCTTCCCCCCAATGCAACGATAGCTACCAAAGCGATTGATGGTGCCAATACAGCTTGTTGAAAACATGTAGTAAAGTTTATGTCTCCATTGTTTGTGTTTATGGGAGACTAATATCAAATTACTGTGATCCTTACCCATCCTTGCTGATCTTGACAAAACTGTACCATGTCAAGCAATTGTATAATGATTCAAACTATTGTTTAAATAAGACTATCATATTCGCTTGTTAAATAACCATGATGTTCGCTTGTGTAACAGGTTTTGTTATCATATGGACAATATTCGTTCAACTCCATCATTTATTTCACGATTATGAATAAAATAATTTGTGATTATGAATTCAATTGTTTGATCACGACTTTTTCAAATACCGATTTGGTGCTTTGAGGTCTTCAAAGGCCTTGAGAGTCATTCATTAAGGTTCTTGTAACACATTGCTCCGTTTCTGTACGGCCGAAGAATTAGTGGGCCGATTACAATGGAAAAATTATTGAATAGTTCGTGTTGTTGTGTGTACAAAAGCGTGAGATTTGTAATTCACAACAGTTGAATTGGAATTGATCTAGTAGAAACAACCTTTAATAGTCCCGTTTAACTGAACATAATCAAAATTATTCAATTTCAATTCATTCTTGGGTTTAATAAGTATAATTGCAGCTCTGGATTTAATAATGTGGTGTAAAATAGAGCTGGACACGACCTACGTTCCATTACAACACAATACAACTCACAAAAAGCAATGAAATAACCTAAATCCATAGTTCTTCCATCTACTTGTTTATAATCGACTGGGTCAAGTAGTTAATTCAATTATCTCTTAAATAATTGAAGGTAAATTTTTTTACAAATCCAAGATTGAAATGTCAGGAAAATATATCCCACCACATATGCGAAATAAAGTAGAAAGTAAGGAATCTATTAGCAATACTCCTCAAAGGAGAAAAAGTGGACATAGCAACCTGAATTTATCAATCCCAGAAATTTTATCGCTGCCCTGTCCGTCAAGGTAAGACCATATGAATGTCTGATTACTTAGGTTACCAGCTCAATTGATTAATTCTTAGGTAGAAGATTTCTTGTATTTATCTGGTAGGTGTAGGGAATGGATGGAAGTTGATGAGAAAGTCTGTATGCACCATGAGTATTACACAACAACTACAACTCAAGTATTGGCAGATTACTTTAGCTCAAGTGCTGAATTTTTGGATTGGCTTCGAGTTAAAAGACAGCCAGGGGATGGCAACTATCACATCAACTGTTGTTTTGAGAAACGAATCAAGGATATAAAAAAGACTGATGATAATCATGACGTTCGTTATGCCTCCTTGCAAGATGGTGTAAAGGATTTGTTTAATAGATTTCTCCGTTATGCTGCAGATATTGACATCGGAACTGGATATGTAAACAGTGCACTTGATATTGCAAATGCAAATGGATGCTTTAGTTTTTTGGATTTGGGATTTGCACCAGTATTATTTTGAATTGTTTTAATGTTTTAGGGTGGGATGTCTGAACTCTTGTTGGATATACATCCAAGCGTAAGGGGAATAGGTGTTAATCTCGTAAATACAATCTACTGAATTATTTAGGACCCAAACAAAGGAGGTAATGTATATCCAAAGTCAATGGATGACATCGTGGATTTGGATGGAAACCCTCGATTCAAAGTCTTGACAAATGATGTGGTAGAATTAGCTAGAAACAAAGATATAGATATTAAAAATTACTTTGAGGATATGCCTATTCAAGCTGGATTTGACTTGGTCATTGTTGGAATTACAACATCTGGATCCAATCAAAAGAAAGTGGATGAAATGGATGAACTAGAGTTGAAAAATTTATTGCACTTTTCGCAATTACTATTAGCATTTCGTCACTTGAAGTCTGGTGGGCAAATACTGATAAGAATGCACCTGGGATTACGATTGGTTGACATACATATTCTAGCTCTGCTACTAGAGTGTTTCACTGGCAATTTCAAATTCACAAAACCTTTGACTGAATTTGCCATGAGGAAGACGTACTGGATGAGATTAGAAGGATTCAACCCATCCGCAGATGCAGTAGCCAGGCTTGAACAACTTATTGTAGCAGGATGTCCAGCACCTTACGCACCAATTAGCCGTGATGATCCAAATTTACTGAACAATCCTATATTAGTAACAGATAGTATTGAAGTTCTTTTGGATAAATATGGGACCAAAATGCTTCAAATTCTGAATGAAATGTGGAAACAGCAAAGAAGTGTTTTAGACGGAATTATGGAAGGATTAACAGATCGAGTTTGTTTCCGCTGTCGCAAAGGATGTAGACCATGTCAGAAATGTCGAAATGTAGTGTTAACAACGGTATTGCGGGCTGTTCATAATGTTGGATTACGATTGAAGCAAACACATAAGAATTTGCTTATGGAATGATTATTTCATTTTAAATTAATTGTAAAAATAAACGTGTGAAATAATTGATTTCCTTTGGATACGTCACCAAGGAAGACTAGCTACGTTTTTCTTGGTGAATTTCTTGTTTGTTTATCCTTTGATTTTTATTTATAAAATATCATCAAATCACTATGTAACTATTTTGGTTGTATTTACTTTGTGTCATTTCCTTCTTTATTTTTACCCAATACAAAAAATAATGTCAATGCAACCTCCATCCATTGCTGATCAATCTGAATCAAGCGGAACTATTGTGGTAGTGCCTGTCGAACCGACTGCCCAGGCACCAATGATGACCTCTAAACCAAAGAGAGGTTCAAAACAATTTCATTCCTCACTCTGCTCTTGGTATCGTACTCCTTGCACATGCTTGTTAGCAGCTCTCTGCCCTTGCATTATATATGGACAGAATCAGAAAGTCATGTTGGAGAAAAATGGATGTGTTCCTGATTGTCTTACCTACGCATTCTGCAGTTTGTTTGGAGGACATGCTTGTGTTGGTGGAAAAGGTCGTGGTATTCTAAGGTTTTTAATTGTTCAACTTATGTTAGAAACCAACGCGGAATTGCTGGTGGTTGTGAATCTGATTGTTGCGGTCATTTCTTTTGTTCGCCTTGTGTTTTGAGTAATTTTGATGTTTTACTGATCTCTCTTTAGCACAAGAAAAGGTTGAATTATTGGATGCTGGGAAGTATGATTGAATGCATTTATTATTACCACGTTGTTTTTTATTGAAATCTCAAATATATATTGTTATCCATATTCACTAGTTAGATGTACTAGCCACTATTTCGATTAGATGCATTACCAAGTGCTCATTAAGGATCGATATAGAATTCCACATGAAAAATGTCAAATGTTAAATTTGACATTTACATTTGACATTAAAGATAGATATTCAAATAATTGTCTAAAGCTGATTAACTTCTAACATTCATATATACTAATATCTAAAAGTAATAACAAAGTGACACTACATAAAAACTTTGGATAACTCTTAAGTGAAATTGGTTTATCCAATTGTATAAACATAAAGTTTATTTAAATTCTTAGGAACGTTGCTTTCTTTGTAAAGAATAATTCCATCAATCTGTTTGAACGTGTGTGTGAGTTGGGTGTTTGAAACAAAAATTCCCAAATTGGAATGCCAGTTCCTGAGTTTATCACAAATCATTGAAAACGTGGGTTCGGGTTTGGTGTTTATAACAAGATTTTTCATTGATGTTCTTTGCGATAATATTTTAGAAAGATGCTATTTTCATTGATTTTAGCTAGTACTGCTAAGAGTTTAAAGTTGAATTCTCCTACTTGGTTATTAAATGAACCTGTTACTCCTGGAAAATCAGCTCTGCTTGACACTGTCGATTTGGAACCGTATGACATCACTTTATTCAATCCTGGGTACGTGACTGACGCAGATGTTGTTCAAAGTATCTGGGACAATGCTAAAATGGATCGCCGTTTGCCTGGGATTGGAAGCGGTCTGCTTGTTGACCCATTAACCAGAACACTCATAACAATCAGTGACAGAGGTGCCAACCGTGATTGTCCAAATGGTAAAGGGTTGCTTATCAGTAAATTTGCTCCTTCTGTTGCTTCTGTCAATATTGGTGATAATGGCAAAGCTTCAATTGTGAAATCAACTATGTTAGTGGGTGCCAACAACCAAAAAGTCACTGGTCGTGCCAACTTTGGTACAGATGAAGTCAGTTATGAAGGAGACTGTGTTGCATTAGCCCCATTAGATGTTTCTGGAATGGATACTGAAGATATTGCAGCACATCCAAACGGAATTTTGTTTTTTGGCTCTGAAGAATATTCCCCATCTGTGTTTGCATTTGATGCCAATGGAAATATATTGAAAAGATACGTTCCAACTACGTTTGGTTCAAAATTCGACGGTGCGATTTATCCTGTCTCTGCAACTTTACCTGCAATCTTCTCCCAACGTCGTTCTAATCGTGGATTTGAATCCCTCGCACTAACCCCTGATGGTAAGACTCTTTGGGCAATTCTTCAATCTCCTATGGGTGATACTTCAGATGCCAACTTCAAAAATACTGTGGTTATCAGGGCTTTGAAATTGGACGTCTCGGATCCGTTGAACTTCAAAGTTACAGGAATGTATGCTTTGCAAGGTTCCAATCCTGCCGATTATGTTGAATTGGGTTCTGGAAAACCTGCGAAAGCAAAAGACTTGAAATTCAGTTCTGCTAAAGTTGTTGGTGAAAATCAATTAGTTGTATTAGAACGTGTAGATGATGCTGGTTTACGATTATTCAAGCTTGACTTCAATGCTGCTACCAACATTCTTGGAACTCCTTTTGAAAATAGTTTAGACCTTGAAAACACTAAAATTGAAAAGAAAGACTTTGTGTATGCAGCAAAGACAATTGTGTTTGACTTAGGAGACTTACCGGTCGAGCAGCGTAAACCACTGACGGTGAAGGTTGAAGGTTTAGAAATTTTAGCCCCAGGCTCCGCTCTGTTAGTCAGTGATAATGATTTTGGTTTGGATGGACTTACCTCAAAGTTTTGGCCAGTTTCATTACGCAGCAAACTTGAAAATGTACCTGAAGTGAAGTTTGTTGATGGTACTGCCGAATGTCGATTCAAGTACAATTATCAATCTTTCAGTTACTTTTTATTGGATGGACCTGCCAAAGATGACCTTTTGAAAGCTGGTTGTGAAATCAGAGGTGCTGAATTTGTCACTTCAAAACAATCCCAAGGTTTGTGCAGATTTTCTCGTCCAGCCGAATGTAAAATAGATACTCTACCACCGTTTGGTGTTGCTATTCCAACTACTACTGATAACATCAAGGCAGCCAGTACAAGTTCTGCTTCAACAACTACTTCAGTCGTATCCTCCTCCAAAACTACCTCTGCTACTACCTCATCTACCACTACCAGTACTGTTTCCATTGCTTCATCATCATCTTCTGCTGTATTGGGTTCCACAAGCACCTCAGTTGTCGGATCAGCTACTACTACCAGTACTGGCTCTATTGCTACTTCATCCGCTCCAGTCTCCACCAGCACTTCTGTCGTTCAGTCCACTACAACCAATTTTATTACAACTTCTGTTGCTCCTGTCTCTTCAGTAACCAGCTCCTTAACTAGTACCGCAGGTCCTATTATTGCTACAAGTGTTGCTTCGGCCGTAATCACATCAACAACAAATGTTGCACCTATTGTATCCACCAGTTCTGTAACAGGAAATCACTCAAGCTTAATCTACAACACTGGAAAGCCATATTCACCTGTTGAACCATCTAAAGTCCCAAATGCTTATGAAATTCAAAGCAGCAAACCAGACTCTGATGGATATGCCTACCAAAGTAGCGCCAATATTAACTCATCCGTTTGTTCTTTCTTATTTGTTCTTGCTGTGTTTGCTTGCATTTAATAAAGCTACGCGCAATTAAGGATTCAAAGTGTTTTCAAGTTCTAAATCAGATTATGTTGTTTACCAACTTAGAATTTGTGGAGGACGGAAAAAAAAGCAAGCAGAACATCAAAGATATCTAACTTGGGAAACGAGATCGGAGCCGAGAAATACTTTCAAAAAGTACCTCATGGTAGACCTAGTAAGGTAAGACTCTGGTGCTCGATAGCGTGGCAGTCAGATGGCAGTGTGTGTAACATGCCACAAAATAAAGCAATTCGGGCATTTTAAAAGCCAGCGGTTGTTTGAAACAATTTACTAAAAAATATGTCAACCGACAGACAAATTTTACCAAAGAGCGTCAAACCATCGCATTATAACGTCACGCTTGTTCCTGGGCCAGAGAGTTTGAAATTCTCGGGTCAAGTCTCAGT
>MU621365.1:0-22530 GCA_025399215.1 Globomyces pollinis-pini | reverse complement strand
TCGGGTATAGTACCTTTCAAATCATAATGCACTTTAAAATGTAACTGA
Source organism: Globomyces pollinis-pini (assembly GCA_025399215.1). Taxonomy (NCBI): domain Eukaryota; kingdom Fungi; phylum Chytridiomycota; class Chytridiomycetes; order Rhizophydiales; family Globomycetaceae; genus Globomyces; species Globomyces pollinis-pini. The sequence continues at coordinate 22,482 of MU621365.1, read as the reverse complement.
TATCCGTCGATCAGAAAGATAGATCTCGATTTCTGATTGCTTATAAGAGTTATAAGAGGTGCTATGCTGTCTTATTGTTGGTGTTGGATGTGACAATGCCGAAAAAGAGCATAATCTAGCTTTTGAGTCCCGTTTTTCTTCTACACTGTTTTTTGAAGGATGAGCAGAGTTGGTAGGTCTTAAACACCGACCACTGCAATAAGAAACTATCTGCTATATTCTTCTACTTTCTTGGTAAAGATAAAGATGAGCTATTTTAACGCAGTAACTGCAATTATTTTAGTTTGAACTTGACTATCGTTTTTTTGTTGCTAATTCCTATTGTGCTTAGTCCGCTTCTTCAATTCCCATGATTTTAAAAAGGTTGACACGAAAAGACATTCAAACTCAAAACTGCTTTTTTCTTAAGACTTTACAAAACAAAACTGCATCTCGCACTGACATTCAGCTTTATGTTTTTGATAGCAGTTGTGGTAACCAGACTAATTTGTCGCAAATGAACCAACTACATTTTACAAACTTTATTTAACAAGGATGATTTTGCTGAAAAGGAAGGTCGATTTTCAATAAAAACGCGTAATAGTAGGTGACTGCATCAGTCTCGGAATCTTTGTATCCCAAGATTCGTTCAAATTTAATGATATCATATTTAGCTCGTTTACAGAGGGCCAGCATTTCATCGATCATAAAATGAGCTTGTTCATCCTCTGGTAGGGTAATGGCAACACAATGGGGTTTGGAAGCATCCAAGTGGTTATGAAAAGACGTTAGTATTGACAATTTATCATCAATGAAATCCAAAACACCCACTATGCATAAGAATCAAATGAGTACCACAAAGAATGGCATTATAAAGTATTCCATCAGTTTGCAATGGGTCTGTAATATTTTGACAGAGAAGTTTTTTGAATGGATACTTTTGAGCAATTTTTAGCATATCAGGGGAAGCATCAATTCCAGTGACTGAATATTTTAGATTATCATTTAAGAATAATTTGGAACTGAAGATTAATGAATATCATGAATACCTAAAGAATTAAGATAAGTCAAAGATACCTTTGACCAGTTCCACAGCCTACATCTAAGATGAATGCAGGAGAGAAAGATAGATAATTATTTACCCAAGAGGCAAGTAAGGACGGAGCAGGGTAAGAATTAGGGGTAATCTCGTTGTCATATTTTTGAGAATAATGTTTGTAAAAGTCTATTGTTTTAGATACTGACCAATTCAGCATGTCAATTTTTGTGAAACGTTGCTAGGGTTACTTTATTAACCCTTGCTAGGGTTACTTTTACTAGGGTTAACTTTGGTTCCTTCATCTTTGCTTCATGAACGGATTATTACCTACAGTTGTAATTGATAATGGAACTGGGTATGTGGTTTCTTTGCTCATCTCTAGTTACACAAAAATGGGGTATTCCGGTAATAACGATCCAAATTATATTATCCCTACTGTCATTGCTACAAAAGATACTCTAAAGGCTTCTTCTAATATACAAAAGAAAGGTATTCTCTCCTTGTTTTTAAACTTGAATGATTGATTTTAGGTTCTTATCTTTTTATATCTGATCAAAGGCATTGATGACCTGGATTATTACATTGGTGATGAAGCCATGCAAAACTCAAAAACTTATCAACTCACTTATCCCGTTAGGTAGTGCTGTTTTTATTGAAAGTATAGGTAAACTGTTATTATTCACCCTAGGTATTAAACTTCTTTTTGACCCTGTAGGCATGGACAAGTGGAATCTTGGGATTTAATGGAAAAATTTCATCAAGCTTGTATATTTCAATATCTTAGATGTGAACCTGAAGATCACTCTTTCTTACTCGTATACTGTCAATACTAACAATCACAGACTGAACCACCTTTAAACGCACCAGAAAATAGAGAGTATACTGCCGAAATATTCTTTGAATCATTTGGGGTGAAAGGTTTATATATTGCTGTCCAAGCAGTATTAGCCTTAGCGGCCTCTTGGACTTCAGGAAAGGGAGAGCAGACTTTGACAGGGACAGTTATCGATTCTGGTGATGGTGTTACACACGTCATTCCTGTTGTAATAAGATTTCAGTTATCTGATTTGATTTTTTGTTAGGCTGATGGTTATGTGATTGGGTCCTCTATTAAACATATTCCTATCGCAGGTAGAGACATCACTCACTTTGTTCAACAATTACTTCGTGAACGTGAAAATTCAATCCCCCCAGAAGAATCTTTGGAAGTTGCAAAGCGTATCAAAGAAACTTATTCCTATGTTTGTCCAGATATCGTCAAAGAATTTAGAAAGTATGAGCTCGAAGGGGATAAGTGGATTAAACGTCACGAATTTATTCACTCAATAACTCAAAAGGTATTATCAATTTACCATCATCAACCCTCACTTGCAAAATTAGCACTCATCATCTGTTTTACAGAAGCCATCACATTTAATGCAGTCTCTTTGTAACAGCGAAGCTGTATCAAGGCCACACGGTCTTTGCATTGGACTTCACAGCAAAGCTGTATCACGCATAAATTAACTGATCAATCTGTTTTTGAAGAACAAAAGTCTCTTGAACATAACATTCTTCATTTAGCCATTATATTTTCAATCTGTATAAACTGTTGCATTCTGAAATATTACAGTAACCTTATTAATATTTGTAGCCATACTCAGTGGATGTTGGATTTGAGCGATTCATGGGGCCTGAAATTTTCTTTAATCCAGAAATAGCCAGCTCAGACTTCCTTACACCACTCCCTGATGTCGTTGATCAAGTTATTCAGAGCTGTCCAATCGATACCCGTCGTGGGCTTTATAAAGTAAAGCCATATGAATTAATTGTAGAACATTGTACTTTCCGGCGGTTCAACAATGTACAAAGATTTTAGTCGTCGATTACAACGTGATATAAAAAGAATGGTGGATGCCCGACTTCTTCAATCACAAATCACCTCACAAATTCAATTGAACTCTGCTGAAGCGGTTAAATCTAAACAGATTGATGTCAACGTTGTCTCTCACAAAAAACAACGTTATGCTGTATGGTTTGGTGGTTCTCTCTTGGCTGATACAGTAATTTTTTTCCAATACTGATCTTTAGCCTGAATTTTTCAGTTATTGTCATACCAAGGCTCAGTATGATGAATATGGGCCTAGCATTGCCCGTAATAACAAAGTCTTTGGATCCATCTTATAAGGAATAAATGTTTGTGCAGTGATACAAAGTTTCAAACCATTCTCTGTTTTACAAGTACAGATTTGGATTCTATACAAAGTGAAACATTGTTTCATTTCAATAATTCAGGTTCATGTAGATTCCGTTTTACCAAAGTAGAACAGGTTCATTTCACAGTACTTTTGTTCGCTTGTCTGCGATTATTGGATAGTTTTTTTTTTTTGAGTTATTAAATGCAGAAGTACTCCAGAGAGAGTATTGATCCTCAAATACTTCAAACAAAATGCGGACTTTAAAAGTAATCGCAATAGCATTCACAGCAACCTCTTTGGGTGTCAAAAGACTTTTTCCATTTGGACATTCAGTCGCCCCGTTGAGCCAACAATTTCTTAACAAGCGTGCACTATCCTTTCCAATATCCAATCAAAGGAAAGGTGTCCAAAGGTCACAGTAATCCTAGTTCTTCACTTCAAAACAGTGTACGCATATTGACGATGTAACCTAAAAGCAATGTTTGACTGTAGCCTCAATCGTCATCTGATCGGAACGCTTTCTATGAAACAAATTGCCTCCTCTAAATCCAGTATAAATGGAATGTGAAAAAAACGCTCTCGAAAATGAACTTTGATATTAGAAACTTAAACTTATTTGGAGTCGTTATTCTCACATTCATTATATTGCTTCTCCTAACAGTTCTGATCAAAGGTATTCAATACTATCAATCCACTGTAAAACATAAACCTGAAGAATCGAAGAAAGAAATTCAACCTATCGATGAAAAAGATGCCATTCGAATTCAAATGGAAACTAAAAAATCTAAACAACTGAATGATCTCATTATAGATTCAAATGAGACTCTACGATTTTCATTCACACCTGTTAGTCTAAACCCTGAAGCTGAACATCTTGAAGTTATCAACAAACGTTAACCTAGTTGTAGGTTTCTTTTTGATGGTTTGATACGATAAAATATATATGAAAATAAACTTTTTTTGCTGGCAATTACGTTGAAGTGCAAAGTGTGAATTTATTGCTAGAATTCTGTTTTATTCTTAATTGAGGAACTTACTCAATTTGAATCCAACTAATATCCCAAGCAAACCGATTAACGCAGGATTACTTCCATATTTTGTCAAAAATCTTGATCCAATGAGATAAGCATTTGATGGCACTTTCTTGTTCAATACCCATTTTAGGATTTTAAATGCATTAGAATTTGTATCTCCAATAACGTGTGGATATCGAAAATCGTTGGGATTTTCATAGCCATTGCTTTTAATCAAGATTGATTTTTGTCGTGTGAACGTCTCGAATGAAGATTTTCCATGATATTTTCCCAAACCAGAAGGCCCAACGCCCTATTTTTAGTTCAAATATAAAAGATTTACCCCAAATGGTAATGTCTCTACAGCCACATGAAATATGACATCGTTCACACAAACTCCTCCCGAATTTACCTATTTAAAGGTTACAAATATACTTGAATACTTGGCTTATGATGCTCTCGACTTCTTTCATATCTTTTGAAAAGGGATAAATGGCTAGTGGGCAAGGATGATGCTTATTAATAAAATCAATCCCTGTGAAAGTTAGAAGCGTGAATTGTTACCTTCTTGAATAGACTTTATTGGAAAAACTGGTAGAATTGGACCAAACAACTCTTGTGACATTATTGGATTCTCGTCTGCCAACTTCATTCCAGCCAAAACGACAGGTGAAATGAACAAGTCATTTTCATCCATGTCACCTAAAGTAAAATCAACATGACACAATACCACCAATTATTAGCTTTGTCCCCTTGATCTCTAATTGGCGATTGAGTAGCTGCTGAAGCCTTTTGAAATGGGAATTTGAAATAATCCTCCCATAAGCAGGATTTTGCTTAATATTTGAACCCAATAATCGATGTAATTCAATTTTAATCACTTTCAAAAAGTCTTCCATAATAGATTCTTCGATTAAGACTATACAGTTTAATAAACATATAGGTTATACCGTAGTCAGGCGATAAACAAACTTGACCACAGCTGATGATTAGAGATATGCATTACTTCATAATTTTACCACCTATAATTCGACGTGCGGTAGTGATTAAATCAACCGTATGATCCACTATCACGGGAGATTTACCACCTAATTCAAGTACCACTACGTTTAACCATGAACTTAGTACCTGGTGTGATATTTTTAGCAGATGCTTCAATATAAATTTTTCCCACACTCGTATTTCCTGTATAGAACAATAGATCAAAGTGCTGGTTTAATAAACACTGTGTTTCTGGAATGGCACCTTAGTAATTAGATAGTATGGAAGTCAACCTAATACGATTCTACATAAATCTGAGCTCAAGTATTTCGGTAATAATCTTGCCAATACATCACTAGTGCGGCTAGAAATTTCCGATAACTAGCTGTTACTAATGTTCTGAAAAAGGTAAATACCTTCAAAACCGTTGTATTTCCACCAGCAATTGCTCTGAAAATTAAATCAGATCGGAATGATTACCCTACTAATGGTTGTAAGGTCAAAACTATAGGAAAATTCCAAGGGGATACAATTAAAACTACTCCAAGTGGTACCTAATGCATATTGATAAAACCAAAGCACCATACATTTCTAATCTCACACTGATCCATCATATTTTGCAATGGTTTTGAAGGAAATCCAGTTTCCATCCAATCCTTCAAATTCGAAATTGCATATACAATAGTTTCTTTCACTGATCCAATTTCTATCAAGAACTCATGTTGGGGCTGAAATTGTTAATTATTGTTGGATAACCTTTCGTAAATCTTTGTGTAGAGCATCATATAGTGCATCAGTTTCATTTTCAAGAAATGCATATAATTGTTTTAAATGAGCAACACGCTGATGGTAGGATAGATTCACGTTGGTGTTATAGGATTTTCTTAAGTCTGTTACGATATTTGGAATATCCTTGATTGGAGTAAAATTTGAGTTCATTGGGGAAGGTTCAAATTTTTGGAAATTTTCTTTTTCCTTTTGAACACAAAAATTCCAGTCCAGAAACTCCATGAAATGATGCCTTTAATATTCACTGCATAATCTATTACGCTAATTTGTATAAGTAACTTACTGAATCTTGTTGGTCGTTAATCTTAAGACTGTCTTTAGATAGTGAATGTACTGGGTTAAGTATTAGTCCATATACAATAATGGAATCTAGTAATGACAAACAAGAATAAATAGAAGATGCAATAGTCATTTTAGCAAATATATTGTCTTGGTCATGTTGAGAGACTAACGGTTTTGAATTTGTCTTGGAAATGTACTGTAATCAGGCAAATGATGCAAAATGGTTTCAATAAGTTCTAAACTGGATCTGGTCGCGTTACTGTAATCTGGCAATTCAGAATGATATAAAATCTTTTCAATTTGCTCTAATTTAGATCTACTAGCGCAACCATCCATTTGACACATTAAGTTATTTGAGTTTTCAAGGAACTGGGAATGACTTCGTGCATTCTTGATGCTTTCTTCAATGGAATCACTTGGTGCATTCAACGGCAAATTTAACGCCTTTAATGCATCTACGTCAGTAACAAGGGAAAGATCTCCAGCAGCAAATACTTTATCCAATGCCTTTTGGGATTGTTTTCTTCTTCCATATACAAATATAGAATCATGAACTCCAGTTCCAACACTCTTAATAACTGTAAAAGGAGCACGAGTTATATGCTTGATACCTTTGAAATAATCACCTTTTGCAATATAAATGCTACCCTGGACGATTTCGACCCCTGTCTTGACAGTTCCTCCTACAGCCGAATAAAGAATTCTTGTTACGCCTCGAACAGTTTTACGACCAACAGATGCCACTTTCCCTCCTAAGGATCTAGTGTTCCACTTTGAATTTTTCATTGGCGGTATGCCAATGATACTGTATTTAGGAGGACTTAATACACCATCCTGCATCAGAGAAATGCTCTTTTTTTGAAACTTTTTTCTGGGGCTGAGTGGACTCTTTGGAGGATCAGTTTCGTTTATGTAAAGAATATGATATTGAAGCTGAAATCTATCGTACTCAAATCGAGTACTATTATATGTATAAATTGACAATCAAATCTCTGCATTACTATATCACTCAAACGTTACTTTGAATTGCAAATATTTCCCCTTTATGTTGGTTTACTTCTAAAAATATTTCAATTATTCATAGGCATGCCAATATCTGATTTACATTGTTTTAGGTAGTGAGAGGTTTATATTTTTTTTTTTTTTTTTTAAATGGGGGAAGTTGAATTGAAGAAAAAGAAAGATAAGAAAGATAAAAAGGATAAAAAGGATAAATCAAGCAGAAAAGAGTCAAAAGACAAAGTCAGTAAAAAGAAAAAGGAAGATAAAGGGTCCAAGGAAGAGAAACAGAAAAAGAAGGATCGTAAAGAAAAGGCAATCTTAAAGGTTATTGAAAGTGTTGAAGAACCAAGTCCTGTCGACGAATTCAATACCATAGATACTGTGGAAACAGAGACTATAAAGGCTATGGATGTAGAAGAGACCCAACCACCTGAAGATACCAGTAACATAACTGCAGAAACTTCAACTGAACTTCCGACTTCATCAAATGAAGATATAAAACCATCGAAACCAAAGCCATTTAATCCTACTTTCGTTAACAGATTAACGTATTCCAAAACAGATGTCTATGAAGTCATTTGGTCTACCATTCCAGTGATGAGAAGAATATCAGATGACTATGTTAATGCATCATCTATTTTAAAGGCTGCCAAAGTCCCAAAACCAAGACGTGTGAAAGTAATCGAACATCTGTTGAATTCATTCTTTTAGGTTTTGAAACGATTATGTGAATTAGTACCGTTTGAAAAAATCACAGAAGGGTTTTATACTTTTCAAGGTATTTGGATTCCAAAGAGTGCAGCTGAAAAGTTAGCAATACGATGGGAAATTTATGAATTTATCAAACCTTTGTTTGATAAGTGAATTATATTACATGAATATATATATAATGGTCTGAAGTGATTGTGCTTTTCCTTAACTATATCCTCATAATCATACGTACATGAACGAATTCAACAATTCGGGTATAGGTTAATTATAATTTATTCTAGTTGTAATGGTTATAACAAAATGATTATATCCAGTAAATCATCATTCAGATCTACTTGATTTGGCGCAGATAGAAATGACATGATTCTGGTTGGTTGAATGGCAGAGTCATGATTGATTAAATAATCCTTATTTGGTGTTAGTGTGCTTGAGTGATAAACTGTTTGGGGTATAGTAATAAACAGACTTTGGAAACGCGGTTGAATGTTTGGTTTGACCAACGTATTTTCAAAGGATGATTGTAATTCTTTTTGATCAATGGCATTGGACTTTAAGGGTATTTGGTTATCCAGTTTGTTGTTGGTATAGTTTTCTTTCTGTTCTTTAGGTTTCGTCAACATCCATGAGCTGATGATAGTTAAACTTAGTGCACCACATATAACAATGATTAGACCGAGTACTGCCATAAATTAACTTTTGGATCTTTTTCTTTGTTTTAAAGCAACGAGGCAAAGTCGCCTTCGTTTCCTCATGGTGCCTCTTTCATACTCAAACTTTTTGTGTTGTACACCACGCAACTGTTCCATGTATGGCAACGACAAGTATGTAAATGCAGTGATTATTTAGTATTATATTCCCAGCAATTCTACATATTGAAGCAATTTGTTTTAGTCGAGTTCAATTAGTAGTAGATACATACGCGAATAATTGCAATTGGTTTATTAACCAAATAATGCATTATTAATCTTACTTGTTACTGTTTTCACACTGATATCTCTGAGAGGATATAATGGTCTTTATGAATCCATATCGCCTCCTGTCGCCACAAATGGAAAACTCTGGTGTCCTTTACTGTCCATTCCTTTTGAGTCCCTACTCACCATTCGAACTTCATACAATACTTCAAGATTCAGTAGTATCCTCAATCTTTTTTCCAACAGTATCCTCAACTGGTGAGTCTAGGGCTAGTTAGGGCTGTTTAGTCGTTTTTTGTTTTTTTCCAATGTTCAAGTCAGGACTTCGTTCTTCATTCATTAAACGTTGCCGGTATTCAACGGATGTCGATCCTAAACCCACTTTGGAAGCTAAATTGTCCCCCAAAAATATGTTGGGTTTAACTGAATTCGACAAGATTACTGGAAAAATTCAAGCAGATGGTACTATTTCTGTCTTTTATCCATAGGATTATCACGATATGAACTGGATTTCTTTGAAACTGCTGAATGGTCCAAGAAGCTATTACAATTGATGTGTTCAAATGGTTCAAAATTGCAAGCCATTGCTAAACAAAATCAATATTCCCCTCCAGATTCGAAAACTCCAGTCTGTATTCAATTTGTTGATCATTATACGTATGATTTTACTCGCCCAAAACCATTAAACAACAAAGCTACGGTATCGATACATTTACCAAAATTGAATACACCAAATTTAAATACTCACACACTTAAACTATTGGCAGGCGATCGTTACGACCCTTATAATCAAACAATATCAATAACTGCAGATGTTAAACCACAACATTCCGTTGATGAAACAGTTGATAGACCTAAAGGTACTCTATTTTTTATGTTCATATGGAATAGCCGTTAATGAAATAATGAATCAGCTGAATTTGCTATTGAAAACGTCAACTGAAGAAAAGGTTTTTGTGTTTTCCATTTACAAATAGTTTGATGAGATCCCATTAGATTTGAAATATGTTAGAGTCAAAAAATCTAAATTCCCTTTCCCAAAACAATGGCTTCAGCAACCAACTAAAGGAACTAGTGAGACTGTTCAAGGAAATTGATTTTTCTGCTTTTAATAACCTATTCATATGTGATATAAATATAATCATATTAGTATCTATTTTTTGAGTTATAATATCTGTCTAAATTGGGAATCCAATGTTGTGGAATCACACTCTGGACTTGGACCTAAAATCCAACACAGTCTAGAAGACTATGAAAATACTATTACAACTGATAATCCAGCTTTTCATTTGTAAAAATGGTATAAAATAATATACAAGAGTGCAAATACAACTTGATTTATGTTACAGAACGCGTCCAAACGTTTTTCCACATGTGGACTGATTATGCAACAATATTCTCATTTATACTCTCAATATTAACGCTATACTCTCTAGACTACAAATCCATGGTGTTGGGTAAAATATTACCTTGGTGTATTTTCCTAGCCGTCATTTTTTCAGTTCTCTATCTCTTTATTACAGATGTAATTGTTAAATATTGTAAATTAAATATTCCTCCATCGTTGGCCGTTTTGGCATATTTATTTGATATGATGAGTGGATTTCCACTCACTTTGGCACATATACTACGAATCAATGCCTTACACTCGTTACACTACATGAAACGTTACACGAAATTGTGTATGTTGGTTCCAACTATTTATTCAGCAGTAGATATCTATATTGTATTGATGGAATTGGAGGTTATTTCATTAAATGAAGAGTTGATGGTACTTGCGTTACTGTTTGGAGAATTATTATTTGCAATAACATATTCGATTATGGATGTTATTATTACTACCCGTCTAGTACGTTTAAACGATGGTCGATATAAAATGGAATATTTTATCCCAGCTATCGGTGGAGTAGCTTGTATCCTGGTTATGATTTGGACAATATTAAATCCAAGAATTGGAACTAGTCCAATATTTCTTATTTGGAATTTAGAAATCTATCTGTTTCAAGTTGTTACGAATAGTATTTCAAAAACTATAAAGAGTTTTGCTCAGAAAGTACAATCTGCTCAGATTGAAAAATCAGAAGCTTTACCTTCAATACCACAATGATATTATATCTTGACATTCCTCATGCAGTAAACAGTATTTGGAACTAAACTTGTAATAGGAAAACATAAATATAATACGTATTGCATGGATATTACCAGTTTAATAATAGCATTATGAATGAAATTCCTTGTGTAAACATGTTTTACAAATAATTAGGAAGTGATCGTACCCGTTTAAGGTAACCCATGAGATATCAATAAGCAAAGTAAATTAACAGTTTCATCTGTAATCAGCTCATCACATAAAGTAAAGTTTGACTTGATCAAATATATTAATGATCAACTTTCAAAGAGAAATCAATATGTGGTACACTTTGAGTGATGGAGCCAAATGACAAGACATCCACATGAGGACTCATGTAAGGTTCCACGTTATCTAGAATTAGAATATAAAAAGTATACCAAGTGTAAGACCTCCAGATCCTTCAATGAGGAAATGATGTGTGTTTTTGTATTTGGTTTTAAGAGAGTTTGCACAGATATGGATTCCTGGGCCATCGAAATTATCCAGCATGATTATATCTGCACCTATTTTTTTTTAGTATTAATTCATAACTAGAAAAATTGGAGTTTTGTAAAAAAACAATTGTAAAAATAAAGAACAAAAAAATCATCACAAAACCAGGAATTTTGAATAAAAAACATCAAAAAATGGTCACAAAACCAGGAATAGTTATACATGTTGAATACAAAGTGAATTTGAACGATACATACCAGCCAAGATAGCTTCATCAGCCTCCGCTTCAGATCCACATTCCACCTCGATTTTCAATGAGAAACCACCTACAGAACGAGCCTGTTTAACAGCAGCAGTAATTGAACCATGTGACCAGATATGATTATCCTTGAGCATGATCATTGAACTTAGATCCATTCTAGGAATGAGAGAGATTGTGGGTATACCGGTGAGGATCTACACCACCTACTAAGCTGGCATACTTTTCTACAAGTCTGAATCCTATTGATTAGTAATTGAATTAAAAATTTTAAATAATGAATTGTTTATGCAGATTTATCAATGTAATCATAGGATAAATTGGTTAAAAGGAGTGTCAGATTGACATTTAAAGATGTGATGATACATTATGTTGGTGGCATGACAAAAGAGTTATTGACAAAGAAGCAGTGGTTTTCAATCCATGCTTGTGAGTACAATAGCAGTTTTAATGATTGCAAGAGGATCATCCTTTCAATATCAGTGATGTTGAAAATTGTGACAGGGTAAGTAATTAATAAAATATAGATTATTTATGAGATGATTGAAAAAAAAGCGTTTTAGATATGGTTAACTTGTTGGTAGTTGATATTTTATGAGTGGTTGATGATGTGTTGATGATTGATGATGTGAAGACTTGAGTGCGTAGTGTGAAGTTGCAGTGCCATAGACGTGAAATGATTTGTGGTGATTATAGTTTTACTGATTGGTTTTGTTGAATATAGTTCAAGTGGTAGTTTCATTAGTAGCGTATAGTTTAAGTGATTGTTACAGTAGTAATTTATAGTTCAAGTGATTGAAGTGCAATAATACACATAGAAGTTGCAACTATTAGAGAAAACATACCGGGAGTCGTTTTTCTTGTAGCAGCAATAACACCCTTCCAATTCAAACGATCTTTGACGTCACGTAACTGTTTGGCTCTAGTAGCGATACCAGATGCTCTAGCGAGCATATTAAGAGCTGGTCTTTCACCAAGCAAGAGTTGTCTAGCGGCACCCGTGACTTTAGCGACTGGTAATTTTCCAGAGGGACCGGGTACGACGGGTTGACCTTATATGAGATATAGAAAGTGGAACCTTCTTTGATGAGCCATTCAACTCTTTAGGTTAGAGAAATGGATTACTTGCAGTTGACTTGAGCAAAGACTTCATTAAAGAAAGGGACACCAGCTGAGGTTGATAAGAATGGTATATATAATACCTAGAATTCCATTAGATTTCGCGTATAGAGTAGCAGATTGAATTGTATCACCAACAACGAAACTAAAAAGTTATATGTTAAGTAGGTTTACCCTCCGTAGTCGAAAGAAGGAGTGTCTTTTATGAATAATAAATGAATTACCTTCAGCTAACCATTGAGCTACTGTAGCATGAATGGAAGGGAGTAGATGTGAGTAGTCACTCATTTGGAATAACCCTAACAAAAATAATAATAACCCTAATAAAAATAACCACTACTAGGGTTACTTGTAAATAAGGGTTACCACTACAAGGGTTACTTAGTAATGTAGGGTTACTAGTTACTAGGGTTAGGTAGAGTTGGTTACTTTTAGTAAAAGACAAATGGCAGATGATGACCCAATGGCTGGTAAGCTTTCATTCCTTATTGATTTATTATTATTTATTTATTCCTTATTTATTCCTTATTGATTTATTATTATTCTGTTATTCCTTAAAGAATAAAACTAAAAAACAGACTTTCTCGCTAGGGAACAAGCTATCTTAGGTGACGACGCTGCTCTCTTTGGTAACCCATTAACAGATACTGTAACAAATAATACGTAACATTATAAATAACTAACTTAAAAGTGATTTGATCAGTAACGACTTGGACGCCCTATCAATATCCCCTGCAAACATCCCATTACCTGACTCTGCTACTGCTGCTTTCCCTATTAACGACTTACCATTCTCTCAACCTGATCAATCGGTTCCCGAATTTAACCCTTCCCTCTTTCCTCCGGTGGACTTTACTCAACCTCAGCAATTACCTCAGGATCCAATCTTTGCTCAACCACAAGAACCAGAACCTCCAAAAGAATCAGAAGCCTTGTTGTACGTTTCTACTCCATAGTGTCTTTACAACTCAAACATTCGTCTTTACTACACCTTTACGTCCATCCCAAATATTATACTCATCGACACTGACATCTCAAATGATCAATCATCATATTACCAACTATTTGTCGATAGATTTACCAAATTGTTACTGATGGAATCTATATTACCATTTACCTTTGCATAGATACTAATTGTATTAGGAATTGGGCTGCAGAGTTTGAACGTACTGTTCAGCAACGTGATTCCAAAGAAGCTGATAAACATAAAGTCGTTCTCAAAGATGCTAAAGATGCCTTGGGTAATTTGCATTACTAACAATATTAGATCGTTTCTATGCTGAATATTCAGAAAAAAAACAAAAATCAATTCAACGAAATAAGGAATTAGAGAAAAATGTATTGGCTGCCAGAGACGACGTCTCTTCACTGAATGTCTGGGTACGCAAACTATTTTTAACATACAGGAACGTGTGTTTAAACAAATTGAGAAATCTAGTGACCAGAAAAAAGTAGAAAAGGATAAAAAGGATGACAAAAAGAAAGTACCAAAGGTTGACACCGCTCGGTTCAAACAAGTCTTGACTACTTTGAAAAATGATAAAACTGCTCCAGGTCTCAAAGCTCAATAAAATGGATTTGATCTGATTTATTTATACAACTATTATACATCAATTGCTATAACAATGTTTTATGGAACCATTGAATGGTTGACCTGATTTATTTATACAATTATTATACATCAATTGCTGTAAAAATGTTTTATGGAACCATTGAATGGTTGACCTGATTTATTTATACAATTATTATACATCAATTGCTGTAAAAATATTTTATGGAACTATCAAATGGTTGACCTGATTTATTTATACAACTATTATACATCAATTGCTGTAAAAATATTTTATGGAACTATCAAATGGTTGACCTGATTTATTTATACAACTATTATACATCAACTGGCGTAAAAATATTTTATGGATCAAATGGTTCACATTCATACTGCTTTGAGCCATTCAATATTGGACATTTAGTTTTCGGCCTCTACATATTGCATTCACTACAGACAACAATTCTTGTATTAGGAGATCCATTACATGACTTTTGAGAAATGCTTTTGATCGTGTGCCGAAATTGATCTAATCAAATAGTATATAATCATATATAATTGGTTGACAGTCTAACTAAATAGTAGTGTAAAGAGACTCTGTCCTAAATACTTTGGTATCTTTGAATAATCTGTGAACCACAATAACGCGACGGTCACAAGAAAGTTCATACACCCCTATGAAAAAACTCTTTAGACAGTCAGAAGTCAACTGTCTCACTTGTACTTAAAAACATTGAAGTAAAGTTAGTTCTTGAGACAGCCGTTGAAAGAAGCACAACTATGGTGCTGAAATTTTTGGTCTACTGTCAATTGTTTGTCTCACTGTTGGCATACGATCTATCAAGATTTCCAGCACCATTTCAAACCCCAAAAGTGAATCCCGTATTTTTATCCAGATACAATCTGAATCAAGTACAGTTTCAAACTAGTTACTAACTCTTCAGAATATTTTAATACCAATGGTACTGACGTGTCCAAATAATCAAGATTGGGGATTGACATTCGACGATGGACCTTCAATGGCAACAATCCCATTATTGGATTATTTTAAATCTCAAAACATTAAAATAACTTTTTTTGTGGTTGGTAGTCAAGTGTATCAATATCCGGAAATATTAATTCGGGCGTATTCGGATGGTCATCAAATTGGTTTACATACCTGGAGCCATACATCATTGACATCACTCGATACTGAATCAATCGTATCGGAACTTGAATGGACTAGTGAGCTGATCCAAGAATTGATTGGTGTTCAACCTCGATTTTACCGACCACCTTATGGAGATATAGACGACCGGGTGAGATCTATTACCTCTGCAATGGGGTTAACTGCAGTCATTTGGAACTATGATACTGTTGATTATGTGTTGAACTCAAATCCATATGCTTATCCAGAGGGACAAATTGAAATGAATGTACAACAGACAGCTCAAGATTGGAGACTTAAAAACAATGGGATTATATCATTGCAGCATGATATTGGATCTGTTTCCGCCTCTAAAGGTCCTGGTGTCGTTCAACGTATTTTGAGCAGTGGTATGAATATTAAAAGAGTATCGGATTGTATTGGTCAACTTGCTTATAAATAAACAAATACTTGAATTTTTTGCGTAAATACCAGTGATATCTATTCAACTATATTATTTTTCATCATTGTTGTTTGTCAATCTTATCTGACCCAATAAATATTGCCACTTTGTTTACGCGACAAAGTTTATCGTTCATTTTTGTTCAGAAGATTCTATCAAAAGATGGAAAACGAACCACCTGCTGCATATCAAAGTTCATCAAAGATAAAGATAGTACTGTCAAAAATTCTAATTCAATTATGGAAAATCTTGGAAAGTTTTGGTACTATTTTATTTCCAAATGTTGTTAATGATTATTCACACACACTTACTCGTACCGGATTACAAGATTTGAGAAGTTTTTATCAATCTTCATCAGGTGCATTTATTAATGTTACTATTTTTGCAATTGGTATTATGTTTGGTGGATTCTCTACTCTCTATCCAAATGGATTTTCTTGGGCTACCGAACCTGAAGCTATTTATCTTCAAATAGCGTCTGGACTATTTCTTTTTTCTTCGCTCACTTTTATTGCCATTAATTTAGTTGCTTGGTCTGATTTGTATAGATATCTCAAACTCGTTGCCATTCTAGTACGTTGTTATCATTCACTCATTTTTTATTTAGTTGTATGCATGTTACAGTGGTGCAGCAATGAATTTTTTTATTGGTATCATTGTAACTGGTATTTTTGTTGTGTTGAAATTTGTAAAAACAACATCTGTGGTGAATACGACCTTAAATGCTGCAATGATTTTGATTCCTATTGCTTATGGTATATGGTTTATCAATGTTATAGCCTACACGTGTCAGATTATCAAGCAAAAGAACTTTTTGCCTTCTAAACGCGAAAATTTGGATGAAATCGAACCAGTTACTGATAGTCAAATCTTAAGCCAAGGGGAAGAAATGGAAGAAGATGCTCTTCTTATCACAACTAGTAAAAAAAATGAAGGTCTTAAACGTCATAAATCAAAAAAAGAGAAACGAATAGGATTCTTGAAGAAACTTTTTCCAAAGAAAATAACAGATCGAGACATTATCCAATTAAAGCAATTTTACCAAAATACTTCTAGTGCAATGATTAACGTGACCGTTTTCTCAGTTGGTATTGTTTTTGGAGCATTTACAGTATTATATCCGAACGGAGTTGATATTTCAACCACTCCAGAATTTGGTTACCTGGCATCATCATTTTTTTCTTTCCTTACCAGTTTGGTTGCATTTATTGTCATCAATTTACTAGCTTGGGCTGAACTTCGAGGTTTATTTAAAATTATCATTGTAAACGGTTTTCAATACTTATGATTAGGTGTTTGCATTGTTTACATTAAGTTATTTTGAAATGGTCATTGGAATCATTACCATGACTTGTTTCCTCTTTTTAAAGTTTCTTTCGGATCCAGTTACTGGTGGACCTGCTGCAATATCATTGAAAGTATGTGCAGTTAGCGATTGGATCGTTTTGGTTATTTATATCTTTTATTTGACTTGGTTGGTTTATTATGCTGCAAAAATGATGGCGAGAGAATATATCAATTATAACCAAGATGTAGAACTAAAATCAAAGAGACGAAATTCACAATTTATTACAACAGTTAATGTGGTAGCACCTGCAAAACCAACTTTGTTGAACATATTATTTCCTACTACTTCCAATCCAATTGTGAACCTAAAAGTCCTGAAAGATTTTGAAACTTTCTATCAAAATGCTTCCGTGTCAATGATTACTGTTACTATTTTTATATTAGGTCTCTTGTATTCATCTTTTACTACAATTTATCCAAATGGGTTTTCTTTCAGAAAAGAACCAGCTGCCTATTTTTTAATGATTGGTTTCGGTTGTATCTTTACTTCACTAGCTGCTTTTGTTTCCATCAATGTTCTGTCTTGGTAATAATTTAGTTTGATAATGAATAGGGATAAAATGGAAACAAAATGGGAAGTTATCTCAGTAAAAAAAATCCCTACATTTAACATTAGGCGTTTTACCTTTTTGGATTTGGTTATGTTCAATTATTCGTAGGATTAGGAACATTTTTTAATTTCTTATTTAAAAAGTATCTTATAGATACTTCCTATGGATTCACTAGAGTTTATGAAATTTACTGGTTTCATTTAGTTGGAATTACTTATGTGTTTTGGTTTGTTGGAGCGATCCAATATGGAAAACGTGTTAATAAGATGAAAGCCGAATTGAAACACGTTAAACAGGGACTTAGTTGGAAAATTATGTTTAGATTATTCTTTCCAGCATTCTTTTGGGATTTAATTGTGAATGAAAATGATTTGAAAAAGATTCAAGAGGAAGAAAATGAAGCAAAGAAAGTTGCACTTGAAAAACAAGCAAAGAAAGATGAGGAAGGCTTGCATCATCAAATCAATCAATTAAGAATCAGAAAATTCAGAAAGGAAAATTATATTTTTATGTCGGAAATTGAAGATGTAGAAGAAACGATTGAAAAATTAACCAAGGATTTAAAATATTGGATTCATGTCAAAAAATTAAACATTGATTTAAGTGATCAGAAAATTAATCCTACCGAAAAAGTTCATGAGCTACAATCAGAAATCAATCAATTGAAATCATTGCTTTCCCTGATGAATATGAAGAAAGAACTTTATGAAGAAGTTTATTTGGTGAAGCAAATCAATGAAATGAATGCGCAACTAGAATTAAAAAGAAATGAAATACAAAATAGGAGAAATCCTCTGGGTACCGATGTAACACCAACGTTGAGTAACAACGAAATTGACTTTGCTATTATGGAGTGCAAGAAAAAGCTACAGTCAGCCATAGGTGTGAACCCAGATGAAGAGATTGCCAATATAAGCGAAGAAACGTTAGAGCAGCGAAGGTCCTACAATCAACAAACTGCAACTGCTATGGTATCTTTATCCGAGTTTTCTATCGGTACTGTTTTTACTTCTATAGTATTACTCTATAAAACAGGTATGAATTTTGAGAAGCAAGTGGAAACTTGGTATCTCATGGCAGCGTATGTGTCCCTTATTGTCGCTGATTTATCATTCAACTTTGTCATATTGGGATCTTTCTCAAAACTAAAAACGAAATTGGCTGTTGTTAGAGTAAGCTTTATTGAATCTAAAACAAATTAATAGAATTACATTGTGTTGACTCTTGCTTATCTTCAATTGCTCTTGGGAATTGGATTTTTGATGGTATTCTTTGCATACAAATTCTGGACTAATGATGATGGCACTATAAGTGATCGAGCCAGATGGTTAAGCGATTTCGGAAAATTCCTTTTTCCTTATTGTTACTTCATTTGGATCAGTGATTTTGTAATATTTACCACGAGGTTTAAATGGACGAATATTTCTCAATCCAAGACACAAATCGACAAGGAAGAACAGAAAGAAGAATTAAGAACTCAATTAACAGATTACTATTCAGCATCCTCGGCACCTTTAATTGTGGTGTCAGTTTTCCAACTTAGTATTGCATTCACTGCATTTTGTAACGTTTATCCATCAGGATTTACATTTCGTGGTGACCCAGAGGCAGTTCCACTCTTGTTGTCGTTTCTAGCGTTTTTGTTTGCATTGCTATCCTTCTTATTTGTCGGTGTCAAGTCAAGGTATATCTAGACTAGGTTAATTTGTAGTGATAAATTGACTAAATTTTGGGACTTTATTATTGTAATCCAATGATTTATTTAACTCCAAATAGGTTTCCAGTTTATTTCAACTCGGGTTCGTACATATGGTAATTGGAATGGGAATGTTGGTCAACTTTATCATTCAAAAGTTCATCGCTCCTTATGAAACCACACCATCAATATTAGGGAAACACTTTGATCTGCTCATTAAGATTGCTTGCGTGGTTTTATACGTCATTTGGATAGTGTTAAGCGTGGTATTTAGAAGAACCTTTGAAAAAGACAACACCAAACAAGTTTCGCCTGAAGAGACTACTGCTCAAAATTTAATTCAACCTCAGCAGGAGTTTAATGAACTAGTGGAACAGATTTGAATAAAATACTCAATAATTGCTTTCCACTCCACATATCGTTTTTTGGGTAATTATGTGGTATAATTTGGTCAGTCAGTATAATTTATGCCAAACTGACCAAAAATATACGTTGAGTTTTCTGATGAGTTATCTTTTAGCAGTACTATCAGGTGAGTTGATTCATACATACTTATATATAAAGAATTAGAAGCGATTATGGGTAGTGGGTTCACTCTGGAGTACCATTTCAACGCGAAATAGCGATTTTTGTTCAGAGAGAGTGTTCAATAATTTGCGGTATTGTTCAATCTAACAGAATAAGAATTACAATATTCAAATGTAATATTAAAATCTGCTAATAACACTTGAAAATCTAAATTTTTAACCCGATACTTTTCATATATTTAATTGTGCTTTATTTTGAAAGCGAAATAGCTATTAAACAAAAGAAGATTGTGATTGAATAGTTACCAATACAAGTTAAAAATCATATAATTGATGAATTGACCCTACTTGCGTATCAGTAAAAAAAGTAAAAAAACAAAGTCCCGTACCAGGATCGAATCCGAGCCGCTCTGTATTTTATAATAACAGAAAGAATTTTAAAAACAAGGAACTTTCAATCACTGGTATTCTTTTCATTTAGAATTTAAGATACAATACTTGATGCAGTTCCAAAGAAACCAAATAAAATGTAGTGTATACTATACCTTAACTTCAATTACTTTTTAAGTTACTTGCATGTCATATGGTATTGCTTTTCTTAAAAATTGCATTGTATCCATTTTTTAAACAACGTTACAATAAATAATTCATATTACAATAGGGTCAACTATTCTACTTCCACAATGAAATACTTGGTTTCCATTCTTACACGGTGGTGTGTAAACGTGTAACAAAAAAGGTACCCGATCCAAATCGACACTTCACTCCCCCATTACTGTGTACTGGGACCCAATGGTCAGCCCTAAAGTGAGAGTTTTTTAGAATTTTTAAAAAGTTAGACAATAATAATCTTCTTGTCATTGATTTCTTTAAAATAATTGTAAAATTACTCTAAGTCCAGCAAATCAACCTTAGAAGAGAGGAATGAGTCTTAATAATACAACATTAAAAACAATTGTACAGTGACTTAACAGACGAAACAGTCAAACTAACATTCACTCAGTATCTACAACAGAAACAGAACATATTATACAAATGGTTAAACATCACTCCATCTCACCAACAAAAACTCCTAAATTGTTGTCCAGATAAATTAATATTAAAAGTGCCTTATCACTCCCGCCTCTCAACCACGGAATACTACAACTATTCCTATCACCATTATCAAGATCAATCAATAAATACTAACGCCAAATCTACTCCCAATTGTTCATAGATAGCTCTGGATGACCACTCAATACAATGGCTGCCTCCCCAACTAACCCAAAATATCCAATCATGTGGCATGACATATTCAAGTTTGATAGCAAAATAACCATAAAATGTATTTTATTTACCAAGTCTATCAGATACAAGCTGGCCTTTGACAAGAGAGTATGCAACATGAAAGCGTAGGTATCCTGTGTTATATTGCTTTAGTGGATCTGACATAAACATATATCCAGGTACTGCTACCAATCCCTTTTTAATGAGCAAAACCATGGCTTTTAAATCATCATCACAATTGTGTTTGCATAAAAGGTACATACTTCCTTGAGGTGGTAAGATGCTCCATCCCATCTTTGATCAATTCGAGATTTTTTTTACCTCCAAAATAGAGTTGTTAATCATCTGGTAATTCTTTACCATCGTTAAATTAATGTTGTACAAATACTGTACGTAATCTTCATATTGGTTCATAATGTAGTATCCTACGGCCATTTGAGTCCAATTGGCACAAATAAACACCCTATCATGGGATCGTGCCAAATTTGCTATTGTATCTTGATGACCCAAAGCATATCCCAACCTAACATCAAATCGTAATCAAGTACCTCCAACTACCAACTGCCATGCATTTAGAGAAACCGCGTAGAACGATAATATTTTCAGGAATTGGAGAATGAAAGGAAGTATGTTTAAACCCAGGCTGAATCATATCCGAATATACTTCATCGCTGATAACGTAACAATGTTTGAATTCTTGAGCTACTAATACAAATTTATCAACTTCTTCCTTTGTCATGACATGAGTACTGGGATTTCCAGGGTTAGTGAACATAATCATATCGAGATGACAAGCATTCTCTCGAATAATCTGAAAATCAAACGACATATCTTCATTCACGTCAAGATAAACAAACTCCACATTGGTTCCAAAAACACCAGTTGCAATTTCACGATGGTAGACATAGAAAGGATTAAACAAACCTATTTTTACTGGACCAGGACGGCTATTGAGTTTTTCTTTCAACATCATGATGGCAGAGATAACACCACCACTTACACCAGATGTGCCCAAAATATTTTCTTTGGAAAATTTACCAAAATCGTAATGCTTTTCCTGCAAAAATTGAATTGCCTGAACATAAATCGAATCGCCTAGGCGTTCACGATACATGTGGAAATATCTGTG
>MU621364.1:3838-22540 GCA_025399215.1 Globomyces pollinis-pini | reverse complement strand
CACTCTTTATCTGTATATAAGATATCTATCGAGTATACTTTCATGTGAATATGTTACGTTATAGTATTAACACCTCTACAACATTTGAGTACATCACCAACAATACAGTATAATATTACATTCATTGATGTCATTCATTCTTTGTAAGTAATGACGCGCTAGTTTCTTCCCATTAAAAAAAGTTAAATTGAATCGATATGCCAACCTATCCACCAGCTTGTAATGGTAATCCTACTTTCCCAGACACCAAATTATGCGTGGAACGAAATTGGGATTTAGGAGCAAATGCAGTTGATCCATGTGCTCCAATTGGAGAAACTTACCCGTAATTGAACCAATTTATTTAAATCTTAGTGTTGCTGGAGAACAAGTCTACCTTCAAGATCCTGTTAATTTCTGTCTTTTATTACCAAATCCAAATTCACCTTTATTAAAGGATTTATTCTATAGTAAAGGTTTATTGCCAAAAATAGTACAAGCTGAAGGTTATGTTCAATCATACTGTATGGGAGATTATAAAACTCCAGGTGCATTATCCATGGCCGAATTCGGAATCCGATCAGCTTATGTAACTCATGATATCAAGAATGGAAAAGAATACTATCAAATTGAGGGTAGAATGGATTGTGGTCGTTTAGGTGTTAATTGTACACACCCTCCTGGTATTTATGATGATGGTGGTCAATACGATGCTGTTAGTTATCGATATTGTGGTAAAGAACCTTATTCGGGTGTGGATACGAGAAAGCAAGGATCAAAATTTGTTGAATACGTGGAACAAGCTGGAAATGGTAACTGAATTGATAGTTAATGATATATAGGATTGTATTGTATGAGAATTTGTGAACAGGGACAACAATTGACTGATCCATGTAACGTCAAGAGTGACGAATTAGGTTGTGAAGTGACTATGGGTGCAACTTTCCCTGAAGGTTTCACATTGAATGATCGAATTACTGGCGAAAAGAAGACATGGTCGGTTGCATTACCACCTTTAACGACTACAGCTTCTACAGCCCCATCCGGTACAAGCAATGCCACTCCAACTAGCACTAAATCTGCTGCTGTCAGTGATGGTGCATTATCATGGTTTCTGGATCTAGTGCTACCTATCTTTGGTCTATTAGCACTCTGAAGTGATGGTGCATTATCATGGTTTCTGGATCTAGTGCTACCTATCTTTGGTCTATTAGCACTCTGATTTGAACTAAATAAAAAAAAAACTATGCTTGAAATATACTTTGATTCTACAAAATGTAAATATATTTAAGGTTTTATTCATTTGTAACTAACGTCAATAGACTTTCCGAAAACTAAAAAATCAATGAAATGAAGTTCATACCTTTAACAGATCAAGTAACATATCATGAATAGATAAAGAACCACTATCAGTGTTTATACTTTCACATCGATGTAAAAGAGTTAGATGTGTGTCACCAAGTAGAGTGAGTAGTTCTAAAAGTTCATGTTGGGTATTAAAATGATAAGTATCAGAAGTCGATCGACTTTCATATAAAATCCCATCAACAATATCGGATATGGTGGATATTTGGGTTGAGATATCTGATGGTGAAAAATGATCTAGAACCGGTTTAATTTCATGATCTAATCGATCAATTTGTGATTTCAAAAATTTCTAATAAAAAATGAACAATTTAGTAATTTTATACCTGTAATTGTGATATACTTAAAGATGCTTGATCTGGTACAGGATCGTAATGAATCACTAATGATGATGTTGTATGTCGTTTTGAAAGTCGTTTTAATCTTTGCTTAGCAGATGATTCTAATTCTTTATCAATTATCACTTGATTGAAAGTTTCACGTTCAATAACCAATACCATTTTCACAATAGTGTTTAAGATGAAATCCACTGTGTTTTGAATATCTAAATGCATGGATGGATTTTCAGAATCATGATGTAGTTTGACTAATTTCATAAGTTTGGAAAGATAAATGGAGATTTGTTCTTGGTATGTATCAATCGAGTCTTGATCAGAAAATGATTGTGATATACGATCATCACATTGTTGTGTTATCTCTTTGCATGAAATCAAAAAGGGTTTGATGAAAGTAAATAAATCTCGATTAAACTCACAATGTGATTTTATCTGCTTAGCGAGTTGCTCTAATGTTGATGTTGATATGTTTGGTTGAGGAATGATACGATGAATACTTAGAGGGGAAAGTGATTCAGGGATAACTGTTTATAAGTTAAACATGAAAATACCTTTTTGCTAATAATGTTTAATCTTATTTTAATCAATTTACCTGCAACCTTAATTGTCTAGATCGCTCATCTCGCAATTCTTTAGCTAGTGCTGTATTTTTCAACTTTTCAGATTGTATAAGGTTTAAATGAATCTTTTCTTGTATTTGGAAATCAATCACTTTTCTTTCCAGTTCAGATATTCTTTTATCTTCTGGAGTTGTTGTATTTGAAATAGCTTGGTTCTGTATGTTATTCTGCAATAAATCAAATCGGAATAAATTACCTCTCTATGCAAGTTTTTCTCGTACTCCAATGCTAATTGTAACTTTGCTGTTAGGTCTTTTTGAGATTGTAATTCATTCTTTAGTTGATTCATCATTTTCATTTCAGATGTTAATTTAAATTCTAATTGATGAATTTCCTGTATAATTGAGTGAAGCTTTTCAACTTACATCAGATTTAATATCCGTTGACTATGTTGAAGACATAAATTTAGTACAATATTACCTTTCGTTCGTTAAATAAATCCTCCAATAATTGTTCATTTTTCTACATCGAATTAACATAATGAGTTGAATACTTGTGTAAGTAATTGAATCTGTTGTTTTAAATCTAGGATCGTATTGTGCACTTTTAAAGACTTCTGGTTGACTTGTTCTGCCATATCCAAGGCCACATCACAATTATGACTAAGAGGACTCTAAATGTTAAAAGAATCAGTAAATACAGCTAGCATAGGGGATTTTAAGTCATTGTCATTCGAATTCGCTTGGTGTAGATTTGTGAATGACAACCTTTTTCGAGTCCAGAGTTTACTGAATGATCTTTGAGGTTTGGAGTTTGGAATGGGGTTTGTGATACTGTTATCAGCTGTTGAGCGATTTGGAATTTCAGTGTTTCCGCTTGTATTGAAGATTGAATTAGAAGGAATTGTATGAGTATTTTCTACTGAGATGCCATTAACTTTATCATTTGAGCGGGCATTGATTATTTTAGGATATGAGGTTGTATCAATACTATTGTCCTGTGAAATTGAATTATCAAGTCCAATTGAATTCTTTGTGCTCGAGTTACTTCCACTTTCCGAGTGTCCATTTAATGAATTTCCAGTTTGAATGTTTGGATTTCCAATTTTATTCTCTGGATTCATTTCCTTCAACTTGAATTCAATACTTTGTTTCAGGGGAAAATTGAACTCGGTTTCAGAGCCATTTAGAAGCACAACAAAGTCTGTTAGGGTCTGATTATTTGATTTGTTTGGTCTAGTAATCTGCGTAGTAACTGGATCTGTGCTGAGCTTGGGCAATGATAAGTACGTGTAAAAGGAACAAACTCAACATTATGTAATGGTAGTTTATTGAATTTGCAACGAACCTGTTTCAATCAACCCATTGCTATGATATTTTAGCATTTCTAAAGCATATTAAATGCGTATGTTCCTCTGTTAAGTAAATTCACGCGACTATAATAGGCTCTATTTTGATTAAATCAGGTTCCTCTTGAATGGACTAAAATTACTAGAACGATAGTGGTTTATTCAAAATCTTTCTGTATTAAAGTAATGATGGATGGTTGGGTTAGAGATTAATCAGAACCACTTAAATGTGGTTGTGTTTCAAACCAAGTGTGATACACAGTGAACTATATTTTAAATATAGTAAGAGTTTAAAAACTGTTGATTGATAATTCAGACTGCCATAAATTGAGTGGAAAAAGAACTAACTGGGACATGGAAAAATTGAGAAACGCAACAGTACAACCACTAGTAAATGAAAGTAATTGTACAGTGATCTTATCATCAAACGCATTCAGTTCATTATTCCTCTCCTTGTATTCTCTAGTCATTAACCATCGCGACCTAAAGAAATTCCAATGACAAACGCCACTGAGAATGGGGAAACAGACAGAGCCAACAACAATCAAATAAAAGCCAAACAAAAAACTAATTTGAAATTCATTCTGAAAATTCAATCTGAACTAAGACACGAAGAAGCTTAATTTCCCCTGGTTTGTCGTATTTTATCTCTGATTAGACATTTACTATCACTAACTGCATTTATTTCTGTACCTTATCAATTACTGAATTCTATTTAATATGGAAACTGATTATTCTCAACCGCGCGACTTACTCAATAGTCCCAATTTAAACTCGTACATAAATTACATTACCTCTCTCCAAAATCAAACTTACTTACTCAATGCTTGGTATCAAGCTGAAATTGGTATTTTAAAGAATAACTCTCTTAATACTTCAAATGACAAGTACCCAAACACTCTCAACCACAAACTATCTACCCTAACGAACACAACCGAAGTTGCCAATGATCGTACTTCATTTCTTTCCACTCAATCCACAAATGTAGATTCACTTGATACCGTCATACAGCCATTTACTACCTTCCTCAGACGCCCGTCTTTAGTGGCCGATCGTATAATTTAGTATTTCTTACCTTTAGCGAACTCTTCGAAATCGAAATGGGTTAATGCTCATTTGACTAAAGAAAATCTGGAATTGACTCGCCAAAATAATCAGTTACATCTCGCAAATGCTTGGTTACAAGCGTCAGTCGGGATTTCAAATGCAAAAGCATCTGTTAATTATCCTGCTACTCACGTAGCCAAAAATAATCAATTGCACTTAACAAACGCTTGGCTACAAGCTAGTTTGGGTATCAATAATTCCGAAGATAAATTGGAAACGGATTCCAAGGTGGAACTGAGTAACAAAAATAACCAATTATATGCCGAAAATGCTTGGTTGCAAGCTAGTTTAGGAATCCAGTCTTATAAAAGCACTCAATTACCACTTTTGGGCGGTTTAAGCCGTTCATATTCTCTGGAGACTGTCAAAGATAATGTTAAATCTACTTCCAGACCTTCCGCAAGATCTGTAACTCCTTTGGCCATCAACATGGATGAATGGTATTGTATTTAGACTAATTGAATTAGGGTTGATAGTGACGATGACTTACATGATGAATGGTTAGATAGAACTGCACCTCTATCGGCTATAACTGAATTAGAGACTTCTCAAGATCAAAAACAATTAGAATTGGCATGGCTTCAAGGTACCATTGGAGTTCTCAACTCTATTCCTGAACCAATCAACAATCAACCATCTGATGCTACCAAAGTGGTCAAAAACGTTCTACAATACATTTCTGATTTGAAATCAGATGTATCAATTAAAGGATTAGAATCGCTTAACCAAGTAATTGAATCTGAACCAGCAACCATTCCAAACCAAATTGTGAACTCTGTTTTACAATATGTTAATGAATTGCGAGATATTGGCCATTCTGTACGACCACTTACTCCCGACCAATTCGATGATGATCCTATCATCCCATCTCCTTCACCATTTACACCAGGGTTTGAAACCACCTTAACTATGACAGATTCGGTCTGTGATTACCTTCAAAAGTTAAGAGATGACCCATCTATTCTCACCCTGGAACAATTACTTCAGCGATTAGAAGATAACGAGAATGAAAAAACTCTGTATAAACCAAACGAAATCGTAACTGATTTATTACACTATTTTATTCGATTACAACCTTTACCACCACGTAATCCTCGAGCTGTTACCAGAATGGCATTGAAAAATAATCAACATGCTGTCACAAGTGCTTGGCTACAAGGCACAATTGGTATATTAAACTCCAAAGTCGAAACTGATAAAGTAAATGAAATTCATCAGAAAGATATTCAATTGGCATGGTTACAAGCTACCATTGGAGTAGTGAATTCTAAGAAAGAAAGTCAATCATCACCTGTAGATAAGAAACTCTTTACAAAGAAAGAAACTGCAAATCCAACGCAAGTGAAGGAATTGAAACAAAAAGTCAACTCATTAACACAAAAATTGAATCAAATGTATGTTGAAAAGAGTTGGATTCAAGCAAGTGTTGGTATAACCCAATCACAACTTCATGCAGATTACAATTCAGAAGATTTAACATTCAGTATCGACACTACTCGAATTCAAGATCAAGCATTGACAAGACTGAAATCAAAAACAGAGCAATCAAAAATGATAAAGAAACTTAGTTTGGAAAATGCTTGTATAGAAGCTATTGTTGGTATGTTCAAATGGAAATATGGTGGTTTCAATTCGCAAGCATATCGAACTACTTTTACGGTATTGGATAATGACTTACTAGATTTTGATGTGGATCTGATTAATCCTGAAAATGTGTTTATGACAA
This sequence comes from Globomyces pollinis-pini, assembly GCA_025399215.1. Classification (NCBI taxonomy): domain Eukaryota; kingdom Fungi; phylum Chytridiomycota; class Chytridiomycetes; order Rhizophydiales; family Globomycetaceae; genus Globomyces; species Globomyces pollinis-pini. The sequence goes on along the minus strand of MU621364.1, from coordinate 16,120 downwards.
ATCAACAGTTTGTTGATAATTCATGGGTTCAAGCTTCCAAAGCCATTGATTTAGCAACTCCGTTTACTCCTTCCAAGAATGAAAAGAAACATTCACCACAAAGGTCGGTCGCATTTGATATTATCAATCGAGTAGAAAAGGAAAATCCGAAACCTATAACGACAGTTAATACTAAAAGCACACCAAAATCACCTCAAGTATCTAAAAATGTTGTATTTGATAGTGCAAAACATCATCCTAGCTTTTATGGACAAATTCAATCAAACTCAAATGTGAATTCAACGGAGAATCAATTGTATCTTCAATCAGCTTGGTTACAAGCAACATTGGGTATTTCACAATCAAAACTTCATGAATCATACCATTCAGAAGATTTGTACCTAAGTATTGATACATCCAAAATCCAAGAAGAAGCTATTGATCGATTAAAGAATCGAGAACTAGACCCTAGTTGTGAAATTGAACATGGACATTTAGAAGATGTATGTATTGAAACTATCACAGGTATTCTTCAATGGAAAGTGCAGAAACCTAGTACTAGAGCTTACCAAACCACCATCACCGTCATTGACAATAAATTCATTCAAGAGAAGACTGTCATGAATGCTGCTGAAAATGTATCAGATGGTACTCCAGAATTACATACTCAAATTGCACTTTTGAAAGCAAAAGCGGATTCATATCAACGAAATCTACAATCACCTAATCCATTTTCACCTGATATTATTGAAGAAACGATATCCATTCGAGATGTTATCTATGAAGTCTTGCATGATGCTGACCGTGACCAGTTGAGTGAAACTCGAGATCTAGTGTTGGATGTATTGTTACAAAAAGATGATCAATTATATGTTGAACATGTTTGGGCTCAGGGTTCTATAGGAATTGCCAGGGCCAAATCATATGAAGCAAAAGGTAACACATTCAATTTCTAAACATTAGTGAATTACAATTCTGATGTTGATGATTATTCCGAAGATATCGTTCCAAGCAATCTGTTACCTACAGAATTACAATTACAGACACAAATTGAATTTGAAAATCAACTCAATCAATCATTTATTGAGAATTGTTGGCTTCAAGCTGAAATTAGTATTGCTTATTCAAAACTGGATTTACCAAAAGAGAGTTTTGATTTATCAATCAATACAAAGAAAATTGCTTTGGAAGCATTACAAATATTAGCTGATACAAAAGGTGGTATCTATAATGGAGTACAAGAATTAGAAGCATTGACGATTGAAGAAGTTTGTTTGCAAACTTTAGTATCCATTCTGGAATGGAAAACATCTAAATTCAAATCAAGAGCTTATGAAACTATAATCAAAGTGGTTGATAACCAATGGTTCCAAGAATCCGTACCAGAAGAAGTTTCTGCATCTGATCAGATGTTTGTGGAACGTTCTTGGATTCTAGCTGAATTAGGAATTGTTAATTCAAAAGTACAAAATGAATTAGAATCTAAACCAATCACTAAAATTCCATCGGACTCTATTCAATTGAAAAAGGTATGTTTAAAAATCAATTAAAACTATATAGGAGATTGAAACTGTCAAAACTCAAGCTCGACAAGAAAGGCGTACTCTTGAAGATCTGTTGATGATATCATGGCAAAGAGTTCGTGAAATCGAAGACGATACCTTTGAATTGGAAGGTTAAAGACAGCTCTTAATCAAAACCAAAACTGTACTTTACTCTGTTGAAGATTATATATTCTATATTGCCTTATATCAGTACTTTTTTATAGTTTCGGTCTCGAGGTAGCAAATAGTTTTTACATTGAGTATTTTGGATTGAAAAAATGGAATGATACATGGGATCATAACGAGCATCATGATCTGTTGTATCTTTTACTTTTTGTGCGTGATAAGCTTGTATAGTCTTGTTTAATTGACTCAAATAAGAGAGCTAAATCAAATATTAATGGGCTAGATAGTAAAAACCTGTGTTGACGTAGCGATGACAACTAACAATAGAAATGCTATGAATCCCACATATTTGATAATACTAAAGTAGTCTATTTTCGATTTTGATTCATCACAATCGATCTCTGATTTTTCTTTCTTTGATGGTTTGTTGATCATGGTGTAAATTAAACGCGTCTTTTGATCATACCAATGTCAACACTAATTTGATTTCATAAAATATGGTTAGAATATCACAAGCAATATTTTTGTAATTAAAATGAGATTGAACGTCACGTAAAAGACTCCTTTACTAATCTATTTTTGACTAAGTCAGTTACTTTAAAGTGATAGAAATCATCTTTACTTAAGGATTCAATTCTTGTATCCCGGTTTCTATTCACTCTTCAGTTGAGAATTTTTTCACATTCTTTAGATGAAGTAGGTTAAAATGGATCAAAAACTAATGATTTCAAAAGGTTTTTTATTGACGATCTGGAAGTGATTTTCCCTTATGAATTTATATATCCAGAACAGTTTGAATATATGAAGGATATTAAACGATCCATTGATGCAAACGTACTATAAATCAAAAAAAATCCTGATATTAGGGCCATTCACTATTGGAAATGCCTTCAGGAACTGGGAAAACAATTGCATTATTGTCATTGATTGTCGCATACCAATTACACTATCCAGGAAATAGGAAACTGATTTATTGCTCTCGAACAGTACCTGAAATTGAAAAAGCTTTAGCGGAATTAAAAAGATTGATGGATTATCGACTTCAAGCTGGAAAAGTGGAATCATTTTTGGGAATTGGGTTAACATCAAGACGAAATCTTTGCGTTCATCCAGAGGTATCTAAAGAAAGAAATGGAACAGTAGCAGATGCAAAGTGTAGAAATTTAACTGCTCCTTGGATAAGAGAAAATCCAAATTATGATTTATGTGATTATTATGAAGTACGTTATATTTTTATAATGATGATTGTAGAATTTAGAAAAAGCAGATAAATCAACTCAGATTCAATCAGGAGTATACACCCTAGATGATTTTAAAGAATATTCTAAAGAACAAGGATTTTGCCCATATTTCTTTGCTCGAAAAGTGTTGCCTTTTGCAAATGTTATCATCTATAGGTAAAAATGTCATCAAAACACTCAAATCAGTTATCATTATTTGTTGGACCCAAAAATTGCAGAAGTGGTTTCAAGAGAATTATCAAAAGAGTCTATTGTTATTTTCGATGAAGCCCATAATATCGATAATGTTTGTACAGAGTCCTTAAGTATTGATATTTCAAAACCAAATTTGGATGCTAGTGCCAGATGTATTCAAACATTAAGTCAAAAAATTGATCAGTAATTAGATTGTGTTATGAACTTAATCTAGCATGAAACAAACGAATTCTGTACAATTACAAAATGAATATACTAAACTGGTGGAAGGATTGAGATTGGCACAAGAGCAGAGAGACAACTTTGAATTGATGCCGAATCCAGTTTTGCCCGATGATGTACTTAAAGAAGTCGTTCCAGGGAATATTCGACGAGCAGAACATTTCGTGGCATTCTTAAGGCGGTTCGTAGAATATCTCAAGGTAGCAACATGACATAATAACATATAGACTCGAATGAGAGTATTTCATGTAATAGCTGAAACACCCCTATCTTTTCTCCTGCATTTGAAGGAAGTGACTTTTATAGAGGCAAAGGCGTTGAAGTATACCACCTTTTGATAAACAGCTAGGTTTTGTGCAACACGTTTAGCGTCCTTAATTCGAACGTTACAATTGGGTGATTTACAAGATTTTAGGCCTCTTCAAAAAATCGCATCTTTTGCAACTTTGGTAATACAAACTATCTTATTTTAGGTTGCCACTTATCAAAAAGGATTTATGCTGATATTAGAGCCATTTGAAAACGATGCTGACACTGTACCTAACCCAGTATTGCATTTCACGTACACCACTATACAGCCTAATGCATAATAGATGTCTTGATGCCACACTTGCCATATCTCCTGTATTTCGAAAATTCAATTCTGTCATTATCACTTCTGGGACTCTGTCACCATTAGAATTATACCCAACATTATTAGGCTTTGAACCAATAGTGGTTCAGAGTTATCAAATGACTCTGGTGAGAACATGTTTTCTACCATTGGTATTTCACTTGTCCTGATTTTGTAGATTGTGACTCGTGGTAGTGATCAAGTGGCAGTATCTTCGAAATTTGAAGTTCGTAATGATATTGCAGTTGTTCGAAACTATGGCAATATATTATTGGAGTTTGCGAAAATCACACCCGACGGTTTAGTATGTTTCTTTCCGAGTTATTTATATATGGAATCGATCGTAGCAGCATGGAATGAGCTAGTATAGTTGAAGTTTATTAATGATAGGGAATGTTACAAGAATTGTTGAATTACAAGTTGATTTTTATTGAGACTCCAGATGCTGCTGAAACATCCATTGCGTTAGAAAATTATCGACAAGTATTATTGGATCGACTAAGTTTAGGCATGCGATAATGGTAGAGGGGCTATACTTTTGTCGGTTGCTCGAGGAAAAGTGTCGGAAGGTGTTGATTTTGATCATCAATATGGAAGAACAGTAATTTTGTTTGGGATTCCTTATCAAGTAAACATTAAATTATTAATTGAAAGTATACGGAGAGTAGAATTTTGAAAGCACGTTTAGAATATCTTCGAGATAACAACCAGATACGAGAAAATGATTTTCTATCGTTTGATGCCATTCGTCATGGAGCACAATGTGTAGGCCGAGTCATTAGAGGAAAATCAGATTATGGATTGATGGTATTTGCTGACAAGGTAAACTTGATTATATGAATTTCAGAGATTTGCAAGACAAGATAAACGATCAAAATTACCAAAATGGATTGTATCGGAAATGACGGAGGCTGGAACAAATTTGAGTACTGATATGGCAGTATCCATGGCAAAGAAGTTCTTTAGAACGATGGCTCAACCTGTGGATGGAAACCCAATGGGTGTATCGTTACTCAACGAAAGTCAAGTTAATGCAAAATCGGATAGAATGGAAGTTGATAACTGATTACACAACATAGTCAATGGTTGGGCAGTATACTAGCAATAACATACCGTCTAAATAAATACATTAAAGAAGAAAGAAATGAATTTAAAACACTGTTTATTTCGCTATATAAATAAGATTGGTTCAAAGCCAAATTCTTATTTAAAGTAAAATGGCACCAAAGAAAGGGGCAAGAGCCTCGAAAATTCCCAAAGACAGTTTAGCTTCCCCGCTCTTGGCATTACCACTTTGAGTATTAGGATTAGCTTGTGCAGGATTGTTTGGAGCAGCGCCAGATCCAGCAGCTGGACGTTGTGCTTCAGGGACAACTTCGTTTGGTGGTGCAACAATGTTAAACGTCTGGGTAGCTCCGCCAGTGGTTCTGTCTGTATAAGTAAATCCAGGAGGGAAAGAGGTAACACCCATGGTAGCACCACAACCTGCAGTGTCATTTTTGACATTGCATGGATCAGTTAACCAAGTACCTGCTTCACAAACACGCATACAGAATATACCTAGAAATGAGTTATGAACACTATACCGTTTCCAGCTTGTTCAACGTAATCCACATATCTTGCTCCTTGTTTAGGGGAATCGACTCCAGAATTTGGTCCTTTACCACAGTAACGATAAGGTACTGAGTCATATTGACCACCATCATCATATGCACCTGGACTAGAAGGAGTACAATTAACACCAGCAGTTCTGCAATTCAATTCACCAGAAATTTGATAGTATGCCTTTCCGTTTGGGTGAATAGCTTTGACAACGTGTGCAGATTTAATTGAGTTTGCAGGCATTCTTAATGCACCAGGAGTCAAGTAGTCACCAACACAGAATGCGCGAGCATATCCTTCAGACTGAACCACAGATGGAAGAAGTCCTTTACTATAGTAGTTTCGTTTCAATGATGGTGAATCAGGGTTAGGAAGCATCATACAGAAATTGGCAGGATCCTGGATATAAACCTGTTCCCCTACAGAAGGGTAACCACCTAATGGACCACAAGGATCTTTTGCGTCTGGTCCCAAGTCCCAATAACGAGCTTCACATTGAGCAGAGTCTGGGAAAGTTGGTTCGACACAACCAGGAGGATATGCAGGTGGATAAGACATTTTTGAAAGAAGTTGAAAATGAAAATGACTAAAGGAGTAATTGAGCAACGCCGACGTCATACGAAACACAATGATCATGAATGAATGACTTATGAATCAATTGCAAGCTACTCTTTGCATCGCGTCTTTATCTCTATTCGTGCATGCTGCATTGCTCCTTTCTCTCATTTCAACGCGCAACTCTTAAACCTTGACAATAATTTTGTTCTTTGATTTCAAGCCACTCGCATATATTTTTTCAAGCCACTTTCAATCACAACCAATCCCATTTTCAATTCCAGATCAAGATTGAAAAGAGGTTTGACGTTTGATTCAATGAAGGGAAAGCGATCGTATGAAGAGACGCATTGAGTGTTGTCTTACGGAATTCATAACAATACTGGAATCACGATCGATTATGAGTGTATCATCTACAACTGGTGTTGAAAGTGATCGACTGAACCAATGTTTCTCTGATGATACTTGCATTCAACCCGTTTCAGTGAACTGTAGTGTGTATTTGTTGCTACATCACAACTCTGCTCAGTCAAATTTTGCTATTCATTCCATCTTGGTTTTGATGTACCAGTTTGCGACAATTGACTGGGTGAGAGTGTTGATGCACAAAAATCCTTTTTACAATAACTCAAACTTTAAACTATGTTGAGACTATAAATATAAGAATAGACAGTGTTTCTGTTCCGATTAATTGTATCTTTTAAGCATTCTTGGACACTGCATGAAATCTATGAATCCTTGGTTGAACAAACAACTAGAACAAATATTTTGTACAGATCCTTGTACCACCCATTGAAGGGTGTAGAAAAATAGCAGAATGATTCTTTGAATGGTAATTGGTTGATGCAAAATATTGGCATTAGAAATGGCGAGTAACAAAATAACCCCCTTAAATAGTAATTTTGTTAAATGTCTTTAGATACTATTATACGTGAACAGTCTATTGCTTTTAACAACTAATTCAAGTTTCTGGTATGTTGTAGAGTTCTGTCATGATTTGGCTTAGTAGCTTTGGCAAGTCATATACCAAAAGTGTAGTCACAAACATTAATAGGCAGTAAAAATCAATGTAAATGGGACAACAAACAAAAATCAACATTTGACCGTGTAAAACTCTTGGGGAATGATAGACATGCGAAAGTCGATCTTCATCAATTGTTTTTGTTTTTACAAAAGCAGTTTTAGTTGAAACATTTCACATATTGGGTTGGGATATTGAAAGACCATAATGGGTATCAATGTCTTATATTACAAGCAATTTATCAAAACTAGAACATATATCAGTTGCAGTTGAGGTTTTTAAGTTAATTTGCTAGGGGTAATTTAAAAATGGGAAACGACCATCATGTGAAGACACGATCCCATGTTATTCGTGAGCATTACGCGATGTTTCAACAACAAGTCGGGCGGCGGTTATGTTTGAGATCAATGGAGCCTAGTTGTGAGTGTCAATTCTCCCGATTTGGTTGAATATGTCTTATGGGTTTAATTCCAAAAAAGCACCTTGCCACTGAAATACCAGAAATTCGATTTTGTTTTGTTAGTGCGTTGATGCACAAATTTAAGACAAGTCCAAATATTAAAAATCCTGGTGGTATAATAATCAAACACCCAACGTGTGGGAAAAGGAAAACACCAAATTTCCCCGATAGACCGTTTCGTTAAAAAAAACCGTCAATGAATTCGGGACTCTGCAGCATGTGAAAGTCCAGAATAACATTTGACCGCATAAAGTATAAAACAGATAAACAATCAGCAACAAGGCCAATTATATTTTATAAAATGTTCAATCAACACAAGCAAGTTTTAGCAGAACAACGTAAACAGAACAGAAAAATCTCACATTCTGTGATTGAAAGACGTAGAAGAGAACGAACAAATCAATGTCTTGGTAAATTGAAGGATCTAGTGCCATCTTGTTCTGTCCAACCAAACCAAAACATTCAAAAACTTACTATTATGGAGTTGACTATCGATTATATTTTAGAATTACAAGAAGAACTTAGAATACTAAAGAATGAACCAGCCTTTAATCTACCGATGGCTCCTCTATCGCCTACATTATCAAACGACTCTCATAATGACAACGAGAGCGATGGATCATCTAGCCGTGACGAGCGAATGGAGATTGCTAACTTGCTCTGTTAACGCTCTTAATTTTATTTCATTTTTTAATATAAACTGTTTATATATCCACCAAACTTGCTTTATATGTTTATTGAATCTAATAATATATTGACAAACAATGGACTTTCGAATCTGGCTGCCCCAGTTCTCCTTTTTAAACATTTAGCACGTCAACTAAACTGGACTCTTTATCACATTTCATCTTTATCACTAAGACCAAAAAAAAATTAATTGATTGACCCCACCCTTATCGTTTCATTCTTTGAAATCAGCACGGAAAGTGAGGCTGAAACAAATCTATAAGCAAACCACGGCCAACATGTGAATGGCATGAATCAAAACATCCATTCGAAAGTTGCTTTTCGATTGCTGTTGAATGGATATGCTGTTTCCTGATGCGCTGTAAATTGTGGTGAAATGAATGTTGGTGTAACGAGTTGGTGGAGTGGTCACACAAATGACTATCCCTAGATTCAATTTGGACTATGATAATTAAATGCCCGAAAAAGGATAAAAAAATTAGATTTGGATGGTAAACCGTACGTGCTGATTTAACATCTGAAGGTCGGCTGATTAACTTAATTCTTAACTATCCCTATTCTGCATAATGTTTTGAGGTTCTTTGAATGGGTCTTACTTGCGGTCGTGCTTATTGAACTTAGTAAGTGGTCTATTGCGTTATGAAATCCGAGTACAATAATGCAGATCGGCATATCACCGCACCTTTTGGTTCAAGCATGGCGATATCAATCAAACAAATCCAAGCATGTGAAAATCAAGATATTCAAAAGTGTCTAAATATATATTCATTGCCAAAATGTAAGAATGTTCAAGGATACATAAACATGCTACCAAGGCGGTTAGATATATTATTCAAAAGATTTGAATAACTTATACAGAGTGACAGCCTCTTTCAACTTGGCATACTGAAGGCAGAACGATTGGCATTCAATTGAAAAGTCCCGTAAATCAATCTTTTGTAGTTTTGACAGTGATAGTAAAAATAAGCACACCTACACGATATTGAGGTGTAGGAATTTACCATTCTAGCAATACGATCTTTTGCTAATGGATCATGTAGGCTTTCACAATGCTTTATACATTGATTGATATATATTTGTAGAAAAAATGATGGAAATCCATTTTGTTTTGCTACTTGCAAACAAATCTCCATTATCTGAATATCTGTAGCTTTCTTTAACAGTTCATCACAAAATCTAAGATCATTAGAGTCGAATAAGCTAATTACAACTGCTGATTGGTATTTTCTGAGGTTAAAATGCAAATGGTTGCTAATGTAGGATTCAGGTCAATCACCTTATTGCAAAATTCGGAACTGATAACATGATTGAGGATCTTTGGATCGTTGTTGATTTGTGTTTCTAAAGATTTAACCATTTGTTCGTCTAATATTGTTTGTGAAGCCAAATACAACTGATCTAGAATAACTGGATCATAGCAAATACTATAGTCAAACAAGTATTTCGGTGGGATTATTGTTGGGAAAAGGATAAAGTCTTGGTTTACTTTGTTCGATTGCATATTTGGGTATCTTTGGAAAACTTCTTCCACAAGTGAGTCATCATCTACATTACGGATGGCAGTAGGCTGATACTAGATATTCTTGTAGATTATATTCAAATGTTAATCACACAAAGGTATTATTCTCAATGTTAATGTGATCAACCCATCTTGTTCATATACGGTAATCTTTCAAATTTTCAAAAAATTGGGGGTGTAGCTCATATGGTAGAGCGCTCGATTCGCATTCGAGAGGCAATGGGATCAATGCCCATCTCCTCCAACCGATAATTTTTACATTTTATTTTTCACCATCATATGTCTGAACCAAAAATGATGTCCAACGACAGATAGAGTTAAGGATAGCTTTGTTCTGTTTAACTGCAATGGCAGTAAAAGTATCTAACGGGGTATTCTTCATCGATATCCTGAACGAACATCGTATATGAGGTATACGAACAAAGAGGACGACTAGCTTTCAACAAAGTTCTAACACTAGATCAAATAATCAACCATATTTTTCAACGCTGTAATAATAGAAAACCCCCAAGAGAGATTGGTCTTGACGATTCTGAGTCAGGAGGGGTAAATTGATTGGAATGAAGTGACGAGGATTAGTTAGGCTACTTGCTTGCGTTAAACTTTACCATACTACCAAAGTCTAGTCAAATTAATATCGAATACCACTGTACTTCAACTTAATCTTTAGAGAATAATTTGGTAGAAAACGTCCTTGTAAGTCTGTTCAATTGTATCAAAAAAAGGAAACTATTGTTGTAATTCGCTTATCTGTGACAGTAAAAAAAAAAATAGAGCTTTGCCTCCAAATACCTGATTTCGACCAAAAGTAATTACATTTTACCATTGGACACTAGCGTGATGTTGTCTTTGAGCGTTAGTATCAATTATTAGAAAGCACAATAATCTTATGGTTAATGGAGTAATTAGCATTAGCCATAATTAATGCTCTCTATTTTGAAACATCCCAAAGCATTGATTGCAGAAACAAATCGTAGAGATACTCATGAAAAATTCATGCAGTTTACGAATGTCCAACAGTATTTGCTTTAGTACGCTTTTGTGAACGTAAATCACGTTAATTCTACCTACTGATGTTGCCACTTTCAATGGACATCTCCAGCCTAAGTTTCACAAAATCACACCAAAGTTGCTTTTTGGTATGTAGAAGCAGTGGCTTGTGATTATATAAGGTAGCTCACACTTTGGAACAAACACAAAGTGAAATATGGGAGCTAAAGGTCAAAAAATTATGAGAGTATGTTGTATCATATTCGTATCTATTGTGGTGTTGATTGGTGCTTTCGTAGCCATCGGATTCTCAACGGGCGGTATCCATACTGGGTCACGTAAACAAATCTCTTCAAAGAATGCTACCATCACTAACTCCTACTCCAAGCTGTTCCTCAAATGCCAAGGACAATTTGTAATACTATCAATAATTAACGTATATCTAGCAATGTGATGTTAACGTGAACTATGATTCTTCCATATCCTCAGCTGTAGTCCAATTCGTCACACTATCCAATGATGATAAGATCATGGATCGAATTAAAAGCATCGATGCACAAGTGGTGGATAACTCGTTGGATGTGAAGGTGATTGGTCAAGATTTCAACTTCTGGAAAATGTTCTACTTTTCAGACACAACAACACAGGTCACCGTAACATTACCGGCTGTCAAGTTGGAGTCAGCTCGTTATGAAAGTGCTGTTGGATCATTTGATTTTAAGGGAAATGCAGATATGGATATTGGAACAGTCACATTTTCGGTCAGCACAGGTTCTATCACCGTTACCGACATGAGCATGGGAACGGGAGACATTTCAAGTAGTACTGGTACAGTGAATGTGAGAGGTGTATCCGCCAAGGATATCAAGATATCAACTTCTACAGGATCCATCTATGGAAACGTGAAAAGCGCATCAAAAGTGAAAGCAACCACAAGCACAGGAAGTATTGAACTGGATATTGGAGCTGCTTCATCGGAATCAACATTTGAGTTATCAACCAACACTGGGTCAGTCACATCAAACATAACTGGCTTTTCTGGAAAGTATAAAGGTTCCACATCAACGGGAAGTGTCAAGGTAGTTGTAGCAGGATCAGACGTGACCAATGGCAAGAAAGAGTCTTCAGGAACTGTCGGGGACGGCAAAGGAGACTTCAAAGCATCTGCTTCAACTGGATCTGTTAATTTAACCTTTAAATAAAATACAAATGAATTGGACAATTTGTAAATTTTACCATTTCTTTCTCGATAACATCTTCAAAGTATCTAATAATCAATCGTAAAAACCATTAATATATACTTAACAATAATTTGGCAACGAACTCTAAAATGATATTACTTTAAAAAATCACAGCTATAAAAGCATCCTCGTTACTATAGATAATCCTATAGTATAAAGCCTATAGAATTTTTTGAACAGAGATCTATTATCAGTCCTTCATATTTTCCAACAGGTTGACATCTACCAACAGTGTAACAACGTGATTCCAAATGCTTCTATTTCAAATCCAAAGCGGTTATAATTGT
>MU621363.1:0-22592 GCA_025399215.1 Globomyces pollinis-pini | reverse complement strand
AATACGAACTGAACCATGTAAAATGATAGGATAATGAATGTGGTTTGGCGAGAAGATGGCCAAAACCTACAAGTATTAAAAAGCATATATTTAACCTGTTTTCTCTTCATGAACAAATTCAAAGAAGCAGCGAATGATTCAATATGTGATAACAATTGAGAGTAAGTGATAGTCTCTTTTGTAGAACCATCAATCAAAGCAGGGATATTCTTTCTTGAATCTGGTAATAATCCATTATGAAAAGTATACGAGAAGGTATCGTTTGGGGAATAATTGATTGGCGGAAACGAGGAATTGAAGATCATTGTAAAGAATAGATGGTGTAACAAAACAAGGATATTCATAGGCGGAACATTTTATTGAATGCTTCAAAAACTTTATTTACAAATAGATCCTTTGATATCAAATAGGACTCCATTCAATTCATTACGTTACTCTCCAATTTCACTCTCCAAATTTTTTTCTCACTCATCAAAAAGGAAAAAAATCTACTTTAACAGTTGACACATAAATTATCAATGTCAACTACACAGCATAATAGTACCCCGTCACAGTCAATCATCTTAGTGAAGGCATGTGCTGAAGTATGATTTCATCGCCTTTGTTAAACAATTAGATTGTAGCAGAACTCATTCAGGGACTCAAAGACAAAAAAGACTTGAATTTAAATGGAATAAAGTCTAGAGTTGCTAAGAAGTATAAAATGCCGACTCAACCAAAGTTGGTTGATATTATACAGGCTATTCCAGATCAACACAAAGCAGCGTTACTTCCAAAAATTAGAGCAAAACCTATAAGAACAGCTTCTGGAGTAATTGTATCCTCTTCTTATTATAGATTGCTGTTGTAGCTGTGATGTGTAAACCTCACAGATGTCCTCATATTGCAATGACTGGAAATATCTGTGTTTATTGTCCTGGTGGACCTGATTCGGATTTTGAATACTCTACTCAGTCTTATACTGGATATGAACCGACTTCAATGAGAGCGATTCGCTCCAGATACAACCCATTCGAGCAAGCTCGTGGAAGAGTTGACCAACTCAAATCTTTAGGCCATTCGGTAGAAAAGGTTGAATATATTATTATGGGTGGAACTTTTATGTCTCTTAGGTATAGCATTTCGGGAAAACTAATACTTTTTAGTGAAGACTATAGAAATTGGTTCATAATGAACTTACATGATGCGCTTTCTGGCCATACTTCTACAGATGTTGATGAGGCTGTTCGGTTTTCCGAACAGTCTCAAACAAAATGTATTGGTATTACAATCGAAACCAGGCCTGACTATTGTCTAAAACCGCATTTGGGGCAAATGTTACGTTATGGGTGTACTCGATTGGAGATTGGTGTTCAAAGCGTTTACGAAGATGTAGCCAGAGACACCAATCGTGGTCATACCGTCAAGGCCGTCTGTGAGAGTTTCCAATTGTCTAAAGATGCTGGGTATAAGGTAGATTTTTTCTTTAACATCAGGTTGTTGCTCACATGATGCCGGACTTACCTAACGTTGGGATGGAACGAGATTTAGAGCAGTTTAAAGAGTATTTTGAAAATCCTGCCTTCAGATCAGATGGTTTAAAAATATATCCTACTCTGGTCATACGAGGTACAGGGCTATATGAACTGTGGAGAACTGGACGCTATAAGAACTATTCTCCTCAGGCACTAGTAGACTTAGTTGCTAAAATTCTTGCTATGGTACCACCTTGGACAAGAGTCTACAGAGTTCAAAGGTTTTAGCCATGTTATTATTGACATATTAGAGATATTCCGATGCCGTTAGTTACATCAGGGGTAGAATATGGTAACCTGAGAGAATTGGCACTCCAGCGTATGAAGGATTTAGGTACTGCCTGTCGAGATGTACGAACCAGGGAAGTTGGCATCACAGAAATTCACAACAAAATCAAGCCAGAAGAAGCAGAGTTAATTCGAAGAGATTATGTTGCGAACGGTGGGTGGGAAACATTTTTGTCGTATGAAGATCCTTTGCAGGACATTCTGATTGGTCTTCTCAGATTAAGAAAGTGCTCACCAACGACCTCCCGTCCAGAATTAAGTCAGTATCAGTGTTCTGTTGTTCGAGAATTACATGTTTACGGTAGTGTGGTTGCTATTCATGACCGTGATCCAACTAAGTTTCAGCATCAAGGATTTGGTACGTTATTAATGGAGGAGGCTGAGCGAATCGCAAGAGAGGAGCATGGAAGTTTGAAGTTGGCTGTTATATCTGGAGTTGGTACTCGACATTATTACCGAAAGCTGGGATACGAGCTGGATGGTCCATACATGTCGAAAATGCTCAATTAGCTTTTCATTATAACCTTTTTATATCAAAAGATGTTTAATTTTTTTTTTTTTTTTTTTAAATTATTTCAGATGACATTCAAAGTGAATATAAAATCAATTTCACAATTGGAATGTTTATCAGCAACAGAAAAGTCACGATTGGATGATTTGAACGTTCTTGCGAGTTTACTATTAAGGCCTTGCATTTTCAGAGATATAGTTCAAAATACGTTGCCAATCATTCCAGATTTATGTGCTCGTTGGAATTCGACATCATTTAATTATGTTCCTTGCAACAAACATCATACCAATCATTTATCATCTGGTAGTCCCAAACATATGCAAGATGGTGAATTGATTAAGAATTCAGATTCAGATTTACCCTTCCAAATGTTAATGACATATGCTCGTTTAGTACCTTTATTACCTTATTTAAAAACGTATGGATTTATTAACTAAATTGTAGATTTTGCTTGTCAGCTATGTCAAGTCATTTCACTTTACTCGATACAATTGATGTCTTGAATACAACAGTATTATCATTATAGATTAATGAATAGGAATTTTCGAAACTCAGATATAGAAATATGATGCAAAGTATCTATCGATTAGTATCTTTCTCAGTTCAAGATTTCAACAGTTGTTGGAATACCACTAAATTATATGAAATGCTGGAGTATCCTGATTATGTTTCTAGATGGTACGCAGCATCTGCGTTAGCATTGTTATTGGGAATGTCAGATAAGCAATCTACTGAACTTATTAATAAATGTATCCCAAAACTAGAACAGCAAAACGTTTTGGTTCAGTAATTTCGCTTACTCCTAACTATTAGTATTCTACAAGATAGGGACCAAACTCATCAAGACAAGTTAATGTTGTTTCAAAAGAATGAAGAATATTCAACTAAACTAGATGTAGGAGACTTCTCTCAGCTGGCAATTGAAGATACTGTTCTTGATTCTTCAAATTTATCTCCTTATACTGTTGATGTTTGTGGTGTGGTCTTGCCCCATGAATCTCTGTATCGACAAGATGCAACCAAGAAAGGGGATGCTAATGAAAGCGACTTTGTAGTCACACCAAAGTGCTCGAAAGTACTTCATGAAATGGCTATTGCAATGTCTTGTGAACTCCCTATATTACTAGAAGGGTTTGCTGGAGTGGGAAAGACAGCAATTGTGGAAGCGGCTGGAAAAATGGTTGGCTCAAGGGGTATAGTTTTAGTTTATCTAAACATTAGAATTGTTAAAGATTCATTTAGGAGACCAAACAGATAGCAAACTTTTGCTTGGCACCTACATGACTGGTGCTACACCGGGAACGTTTAAATGGCAACAGGGGGTCCTCACCACTGCTGTGCGAGAAGGCCGTTGGATATTGATTGAGGATATAGATCTTGCACCAGTTGATGTTATTGCCATATTATTGCCGTTGTTAGAAACGCGTTGGTTGCATATTCCAAGTCGTGGAGAACGTCACAGAGCAAAAGATGGATTTCGAATATTTGCAACAAGAAGGGCACTTAAACCTCATGTCTCAAATCATACCGATTTCCCTCGTAGTGTGGGAGAAAATTTATGGGCCAAGATATATGTTCCAGTTTTCACTGGTGATGAAATTGATCAAATATTACACAGTCGATTTCCGAATCTGCGACCTATTTTACCTCTTATTCATAGCGTGTATGAAAGGCTCTGTGTATTAGCACAAGAAAACGCTCTTGGACGAAATATATCGATTAGAGATTTAATTAAGTGGTGTACTCGAGTTGATCGACTGAATCCACATCATGATTTTTCAAATACCAATTCTTTAGATGAAATGCAAGTTAGAGAAATTCTTTTCCGGGAAGGATTCGACTGTTTTTCAGCAATGATTCCAAATCAAAAAATTTTACACAGTTTCACACTTGAACTTGGAAACGTATTGGAATTATCTGAACATCGAATTCAATATTATCTTGATCACCATATCCCAGTTGTTAATGTAGATTCAGATTCGGTACAGTTTGGTAGAGTTTCAATTAAGAAGAACACTGCTACCGTTCCCAAAGATGAATCCAAGTTCGCAACTACTACACCTTCTATTCGTCTTTTGGAGAGATTGGCAGTTTGCTGTGCGTTAAACGAACCGGTATTGCTAGTGGGTGAAACTGGAACTGGAAAAACCACAGTCGTTCAACGATTGTCAGCTCAGCTTGGACACCGGCTCATCGTTATAAACATGAGTCAGCAGTCCGATAGTACTGATTTATTGGGTGGATTCAAACCAGTGGACGCATTAATGTTAGCAACTCCTTTGAAAGAAAAATTTGATGCTCTGTTTTCGTCTACTTTCTCAGTGAAACAAAATGGACCATTTTTAGATTCTATTAAGAGTACATTTATTAGAAAGAAATGGGATGCATTAATAGTTGGGTTTAGAAATGCAATTAAAATGGCAGAAAAGGTTGCAAAACAACAAAAGGCAACACAACAAATTGGTGATAGTAATGAAAAAAAGAAGAAGGTACGAAAAATCTTGGATTCATCATTATTTATCGAATGGGAAAATTTCTCGAATATGGTTAATCAATTCCATGCACAAATGAATCAGATAAAGAGCAACTTCTTATTCTTCTTTGTTGAAGGAAGTTTAGTAAAAGCCATTCGTGAAGGATATTGGATCTTACTCGATGAAATTAATTTAGCTACTGCCGAGACCTTAGAATGCTTATCAGGACTTTTACAAAGTGACGTAGGGTCAGTTATGTTGTTGGAACGCGGGGACACAACACCGATTGCACGCCATCCCAACTTCAGATTGTTTGCTTGTATGAATCCAGCCACTGATGCCGGAAAGCGAAACTTACCAAATGGACTTCGATCTAGATTTACTGAATTTTGGGTGGATTCTCCAGATTCAAATCTATCTGATTTGCTATTAATTATTAAAACTTACTTGTTTGGTCATTTACCACCCGGTTCTATTGGAGAGCAATTGTGCCATGATATTGCGAAATTCTACAAGGGGGCAAAGGAATTGTCAGTAAATGGATTATTATTTGATGGTGCGGACCAAAGAGTTCATGTTAGTATGAGAACTTTAACCAGGGCACTCTCTTGTGCTTCTTTTGCAGCTAGTGTCTATGGTGTAAGACGTTCATTATATGAAGGATGTTATATGACTTTTATGACCGGGCTTGGTGCAAAAAGTTTTGATCAAATGCTTGTTCTACTGAGCGAGAACATACTCAATGGCGTTTCTAATCCTACTTCATTTATTAAACAGATTCCACCAAATCCATCACCTAACCACACAGACTCCGATACAACTTCACCATATTCACTAGTAGAATGTTTTTGGTTGGAAAAAGGCCAATATGAAATTCCAGAGGATATAGATTCTCTATTTGTTTTAACGCCATCAGTGAAGGCCAACCTTTGTAACTTGGCCCGAGGTTGTCTTTCCAGAAAATATCCAGTTTTAATTCAGGGACCTACTTCTGCTGGAAAAACTAGTATGATTGAATATTTAGCCAAGAGAACTGGCCATCGATTTATACGTATCAATAATCATGAACACACAGACTTGCAAGAGTATCTTGGGAGTTATATGAGTAATGATCAAGGTGTGTTAGTATTCCAAGAGGTAATTTTGCTTTGAATTAACGTTTTAGGGAGTCTTGGTAGAGGCGCTAAGAAAAGGATATTGGATCGTATTAGATGAATTAAACTTAGCACCAAGTGATGTATTAGAAGCTTTAAATCGTCTTCTAGATGATAATAGGGAATTGTTTTTACCCGAGAAGCAAGAAGTAATTAAGCCTCATCCACATTTCATGTTGTTTGCTACACAGAATCCAGCTGGTCAATATGGTATGAATATCTAACCTGATAGTTTTAGGTGGAAGAAAGCAATTGTCCCGTGCATTTAGAAACAGATTTTTGGAATTGCATTTCTCTGATATTCCGGAATGTGAATTAGAAACGATTATTGAAAAGAGATGCCTTATACCTCCCTCTTATGCGAAGAAATGTGTCGCTGTGTATCGACAGCTTTGTAAATCTCGTGATGCTTCACGAATTTTTGATGGCAGACAATCATTCATCACTTTACGTGACCTTTTCCGATGGGCTTTACGACGTGCGAATGGATATGAAAATTTGGCGCAAGATGGCTATATGCTGATTGCTGAGCGTGTACGAAACCCAGCAGATCGGGAAGTTATTCAAAGAATCATTGAAAAAGAATTGAAGGTCAAATTGAACATGAGTGATTATTATACTAATCAATTCGACTTGATTCAACAAAACTTAAAAGATGTTTATACTGGAAAGCCAATGCCTAAAGTTGTTTGGACGCAAGCTATGCAGAAATTATTTGTGCTGATCTACAATGCTACGATTCACCAGGAACCCGTTCTATTAATTGGAGAAACAGGTTGTGGAAAGACTACTGTATGCCAAGTGCTTTCAGCACTATTTGATCAAGAATTACATATTGTAAATGCTCACCAAAACTCAGAAACCGCCGATTTCTTAGGAAGTCAACGCCCTGCTAGAGGTCGTGATGTACACGAAGTACAGCTACGGAAATTGTTTAATGAACTCCTTATTAAAGTCAATGATTTATCCGATATTGATATTGAAGCGTCTTCACTAACCAATTTGGAAACACTCTACTTTAAACTGAAAGATTCACACGCAGGTGAGTTTCAAAAGGAATTTGAAGAATTGTTCAAAACATTGGTAAAAGCAAAGTCCTTATTTGAATGGTGTGATGGTCCGTTGATTCAAGCCATGAAAAAAGGTGATATGTTTTTGTTGGATGAAATTTCTCTGGCTGATGATTCTGTATTGGAACGTTTGAATTCTGTTTTGGAACCTGGACGGTCATTGACATTAGTCGAGAAAAGTGGGTTGAACGTTGATGAAATTAAAGCGAATGAAAAGTTCCATTTCTTTGCAACCATGAATCCAGGTGGTGATTATGGTAAAAAGGAGTTGTCACCGGCTTTGAGGAATCGATTTACTGAATTGTGGGTACCACAAGTATCTAATCGCGAAGACCTCCATCTCATTATTACTGATCGATTAGAGGGGATCCAGTGTCCAAAGGAATGGGCCACTAAGATTCTACAATTTCTAGAATGGTTGGCCGAGACTTTGCACAAGCCAGTAAAATCAATAATCTCCCTTCGAGATGTGCTGGCATGGGCTAGCTTCATTTTATCATTATCCCACAATATTGGCGTAAAAAAATCATATTATCATGGAGGATGCATGGTTTTGGTTGATGGGATTGGTATTAATCCTTTGTTTGGTATTGTAGTCAAATCCAAAACACTTGTACTAGATGCATATTGTAAACTAAAAGCGTTGGCAGGTTATGATGGTGCTGATTTAGAAAATGTCAACTTCGTGGCTACTGATTCTGGTTTTGGTTCCCACCCCTTCATGGTATCATTTGGAGAAGTGCAAAGAAAAGAAGTTAAATTTAGTTTAAATGCACCAACTACCATGCAAAATTGTCTTCGAGTGTTACGAGCATTACAGTTATCTAAACCTATTTTACTTGAAGGTTCTCCAGGGGCTGGAAAGACATCTTTGGTTACAACTTTGGCAGAGCTCTCTGGCCATCCACTATGTAGAATCAATCTTTCAGAACAAACGGATTTGATGGATTTATTTGGATCTGATCTACCCGTGGAAGGTGGGCGTGGTGGTGAGTTTGCTTGGAGAGATGGACCATTTTTGAAAGCAATGCAAACCGGAGAATGGGTACTGTTAGATGAATTGAATTTAGCTTCGCAACAAGTGCTAGAAGGTAATTATTTCTCTTTGCTAATTTTATAGGTTTAAATGCTTGTTTGGATCATAGAGCCACAGTTTATATCCCAGAATTAGATCGTCATTTTTCTTGTCATCCTAATTTCCGTGTTTTTGCAGCGCAGAATCCCCAATCACAAGGCGGAGGTCGAAAGGGCTTACCAAAATCCTTTATTAATCGATTTTCCCTAGTGTATGTGCAAGAGCTGCAAATTGATGATATTCGTTTGATATGTCAGCAACTGTACCCAAATTTAAGCAATGAGCTGGTCAATAGAATGATAACCTTTAATGAGCAAATCAAACTGAATACCATGGATTTACATACGTTTGGATGGCTCGGATCGCCTTGGGAGTTTAATTTACGAGATATCTTACGCTGGATTGAATTATTGATACACTCACCATCAGGAACGGACCCTGGGGAGTATTTAAACTTATTGTATGTGCAAAGAATGCGAAGTCAACCAGATCGAGAAGCGGTGCGAAAAATATACCAAGAAGTGTTTGGACATGTCCCAGAACAATGTATGATGACCCCTGCCTATCGAATTTCCCCCAACTTTATAAAGATTGGCAGTCAATTTCACAGTCGGAAGAGCAATCGGGGGAAACATATGCATGGTGTCCCTGCAGATCATTTACAGCTTTTACCATCATCACTTACTGTGTTCGAATCATTACTCAAATGTGTCCACTCAAAAACAACTGCCTTGTTAGTGGGACCACCTGGATCTGGAAAGAGTAGTGCAGTTAGGCTCTTGGCTAACATATGTGGTGAAAAACTTGAAGAATTTTCGCTTAATCCAGGAGTTGATGCACTTGAGCTTCTGGGTGGATTTGAACAAGTGGATTTAGTTCGGAATTTACAAGAGATCCTTGATTATCTTGGAAATATAGTGGAGTTTGTGCAAAAAGACTTATTACTTACCCAAAAATCTTCAAAGTCAATCATGGAACTACATAGAGTATGGAATGCTATATTGGGAACTACTAATCAAAGTGAGTGTATTAATCGGTGTATGTCCCTTTTAGATTCGTTGAAACAATGTTATGCAAAGCCAGAAGATTTATCTATTATAGAAAAACGAATAAGTGGATTGATAAAACTAATCAATTCGGGCGTGAAAGGTCAATTTGAATGGATGGATAGCACTTTAATTAATGCAATGGAAGAAGGAAGTTGGATATTGATTGATAATGTAAATATGTGCTCATCTAGTGTTTTGGATAGACTCAATTCTCTGCTTGAAGTGGGAGGTTTACTGGCTATTAATGAACGAGGATTGGTCGATGGAGAGGTTAAAATCGTTAAACCACATGAAAATTTCAGAATGTTTATGGCGATGGATCCCAGACAAGGAGAAATATCTCGTGCTATGCGAAATAGATCAATTGAACTTTATATTTGTGATTTAGATGCAGATCAAAACGCAAAGTTATTAACTTCATCAAAAGCGTTTGATGAAATTGGATTGCCTGGATCCTTTTTTGCCAACATGCTGGACAAAAGATTGAAAAATTGTGGGGAAATCCCCCCATTGAAGATAAAACTATTTTTGGAACATCTAAGAAGGGGTGATCATTACGCAAAAAGTCTGGAAGAATTGGATATTTCAAGTGTTTCCAACACCACGTTTGAAGACATTCAGTGGCGAGATTATGCATCTGGTTCATTGGTATCACATAACTCCCAATTATCACATGGTATTGTAGATGTTTCGATTATCACTCGCGTATTTGAGGAATCGAAAGACTGGATTGGAATGAATAGCTTCCCAATCGTTCCTCCAGCCCACGTTTTGTTGAAAGCTGCGGTCAATTTGTATATAAATCTTACTAGTGGAAGTGATAAACATTTGCGAATGGCTTGTTTAGACTTCCAAGTGGCCAAGTTTGGAAATGACAATGCATTAGAGTACATAAAAGTATTTCATTCAGATCGCCCTGAGCTATTGGCAGATATAGAACGTATCAGGGAAAGCTTGCTAGTTGAATTTGGCTTATTCGATTATTCGAACGACCTTGTATGATGTTTTTTTATTTAATTCTAGCCGCTGGATATTAGAACCGTTAACATATATAAATCTGGAGTAGCTCAATGGTCACAATATACATATTTACTGGAGAAGCTTTTGATAGAACGATCAGTCAGACATACTAGAACAGTAGAAGAATTTACATATGCTGAAGCAGCTAAATGTAGTATCCAGAATTTAAATATTTCCCAACTATCGTATTTAGCTCATTCGAGAGTGATACGCGCAGGTTCACTACATCACCCATCCATTCAATATTTGTATCCCTTACTGGAAACAATTGATGAAGTGTGTCTCTCAGATGATATTGATATTTTGTTTTCGAAGACTATTTTGAACCATCGTAGCAATTTATGGGACACCCTGCAATCGAAAAACTATGAATTTGATCAAATCTTTGTTATTCTTCAAGGATTGAATGACTTTCTGAAGGAAAACCATATTGAATCTTACCTCAAACTGCCAAGCTATGAGCAATTAAAAGAATTGCTGGAAAGAATTTCCCAGTCCTTGTCTTTACCAAAATTTGAAGCATGTAGTGTTCTATGGAATTACAACGGCTCAAAAGAATTAGTCAAGAAACCGTTATGGGACATTGGGATGGCATTAGAAAACTTGAATTCCAGCATGAACATTTGGAACATGAATCCGCAAGGTAATATATATGCCTAACCCCAGAATGGTTTGTTAAAACCTCTAATTGGACACGGCATGTTGAAGTTAAGCGAATGATAGTTGAGGCTAAAGCCACTCTCTTCTTTTTAAATGATCAAATTATTATGGATGAAGAACTCTATCAAGTAATGAAAACCATTCCAGAGGTAATTACTCACCACCCAAAGTAACCGTAGAAATTGACTACAGAGGGAGATACCGCCATCGATGTTATACCTAGCCTTGATTTGGTTAATCAGGGTCAACAGATGTGTACAAAATTCTTGAATTGGCCTATATGTGATGTTCAAGTTATATACAAAGAATTGGAGATTTTGACCTTAATGATACATCTTTATTCTTCAAAAAATGTAAGCAGATTTCTAATTTATTTTAGACCGATTATACAAAACTGTTCGATAAGTCTCAATATCTTTTGTCTGGAGCAATTGCTGATTCATCTTTTCCTCCGTTGCATTTCGAACCGATCCAAAGACTTAGTTGGTTTTGTGATTCTCAGCAAATTCTACGAGTGAATGGTAATTGTTATAACAGCCATTAATATGTAGAAATCAATGCGCAAGATTTTTTGACAAGCATATATTCAGATTTTGTGCTTCAGTGGCATCAATCACTCTGGAATAATGGACTAACTTTTTGGAATACTCATCTTTATAATGAGAGTTTGTCAAGCTTAATTAATGGAGAGATTTCTCCACTAGTTTATCAAGAAATCTCTATCGATTTAGAGAAATTAAAGTTGGAAACCAAAGACAGTTTACCGATTATATCTGGTCAAAGCGGCGTCTTATTATCTATGATAAGAGATATGGATCTGGTTCCAGTTTATGCCATAGACAGCAAACAGGAACAGCTTGCCTCTCTTCAAGGTAGCCTTTCGGAGATGGAATTTACACAAGACAGTGTATTGAACATGGATAACATTTTGCTCATCGAATCGCTAAGGCGGTTTATTGTAGGACACGCAAGCTTTCTTGACACTGAAACAATCAGAATAGTTGATGATCAATTAAGCAGTATTTCTTCCTCAATCAAGCCTTTTGATTTGGATTTTCAATTGCTTTCTAATATGATTTTGGAGAGTCCAGATGACTTACTATCATCGTACACCAAATCCAAGGTAGAAATTGTAATTAAAAATTTACCTGTGTTGATCAATGATCCCCTACACGATCATCATGCTTTGCGTGGATATTCATGGGTCTGTCTTGCGCTAGCAGTTCTGAATAGTTATATCCCTGACTTCCCAACAGATCCAGTGGAAATTCGGCGAGCCAAAATATTGTTCCTGAACAAAAAGTTAAATTCTTTAGAAGCAGAAATTTTAATTGACTGTGAACAACACTATTTAAATACTGGACAAATACCAAATCTGGACGAGTTACATAAGCTGTGGAATGACCTTAATTCAGAGAAAGAAGCGCTATTGATCAACATACCACTTCGACCAGCAGTTTCTCAAATACATGAACTATTTTCTGAATTGAAGAATCTTAAAACCAATATTTTGAACCCAGCAAATCTGGAATCCCTTTGTAATGCCCTATTGACACCAAATCTCGATTCGGTAACTGTTTCATTCAATAAGGAAGCATCGTTTCAAGGTATCTTGGACTCTATTATTAGTCGACTGAAAACCAACTATCCACTCTATACAGATTTGACCAAACCGATTTTCCAAGCTGTTTATTTTCTGAAGTACGGTTTGCGACTACTACGAAACAAATGTACTGAGTCTCGAAAAATGAAGAAGAATGATTTGCTTAATGAAATGATACTTTTCATAACATCTTATGATATTGATTCATTTCAGTCAATGTTGACCAACATCAACGCATTAGAAGATGGTACACCCACTGCAATATCAATGAAATTAAAATTTTTCCATGCCTTACTTGATAGGGCATATGCTTTACAGTACAATCAACCCAAATCTATGGATACAGTAAATCCAGTTCATGAAATATTTAATTCGATCGTTGATCTATGGACAGTAGCTGAAGAGCAGAGATTATTAAATGAAACCAAAGAAAATAGTTTATATCAAGTCAAAGAACATATCATTCAAACACAAGATGAATACGATGATGAAGAGTTTCAAAAACAGTTTAGGGACTTTCATGATGATTTCATTGATCTGAATCCACCTGAACTGAACGATGACGATGTGGATATCAAGTCAAGAGAACCTTCGCCATACAACGCTTTTGACAATATTACTTGCTCTCATATATCAAACTCTTTTCAACGAGCCGTTTGCAAGCCATTTACTTCTAAAACTTCAGTATTAAACTTATGGGAAGGTGCTTATCGCTCTTCCTTCACAGTTTTATCAATATTTGCAAAACAAGAAAAATTGCTCCCCAGCAGCCAAACAGATACGATTGGGAGACCTGGATACCTATATATGGTGAATGCCAGATTAGAAGATGTGCGAAACCCCTTAGTATTGAATTCTATTAGGCCTTATGATTTTTACAATGATTCGAATATGAATGAAGCAAAAAAAATCAAGCAAGTATTGTTGAAATATGAATCAGTTTTAAATAATGCGCTGACTCAATGGCCAGACCATACAGTACTGAACAATCTTGCAAATATTTGTCGACGGGTTATTTCATTTCCTATAACCTCACCTCTTATGAAATTTCTAACGGGCCTTGAAATTTTATTGATTAAATCGGAAGATTGGGAAGCATATTCCAGCAAAGAATATTCACTTAAATCGGTGTTGAATGATGTAGTGAAGTTAATAATAGAATGGAGAAAGTTGGAATTGGATACATGGAGGGATTTACTTGCAATTGAAGATCGAAAATGCTCTGACAAAGTTGGTCAGCATTGGTTTCATCTTTGGAAGATCATAAATGGTGCTTTGATCAAATCACAAGAGGTAAAGACTTGAGAATATTGATACCATAGACTGATCCACAAATCAAAGAATCTTTCCATCAGCAACTGCTCCAGGTACTTGATGAATTTTGCTTGACTTCCACATTGGGTGAGTTCAAAGCTAGATTGCAACTGTTGGAGTCATTTCGATTATATATTGAAGGATTAAATTCAGATTTACACTATCCTCATAGAGAAATGGTTCAGAATATGCTATGGAATGTAATTAAGTACTATGGACAATTCTCTGATGTTGTAAATGAGAAACTTGAATTGTTGCGGAAACCAATATTGAAGGAACTGCGAGAATATGTGAAAATTGCGACTTGGAAAGACGTAAATACTTTTGCACTTAAAGAGAGTGCCAAAAGGACTCATTATCATCTGAACAAGTTTGTGAAAAAATATCGGCAAGGTTTACAATTCAGTATAAAGGAAACTATTGCCACATATTTGGAAAATATTCCAAATGTTTCCAAAGGAAATATGAATTTTGAATCGGTAGTGAATAGGCTTCGTGACTCATTCCCTCATTTTATTTCTACAGTTGACTGTTCAAGTTTAGCGTATGAACCTTATGTAGAGGGTCGATTGGGTGATTTAACCAAACTTCACCATAAATCGAAATCGATAATGGAGAATTTATTGTCCCAAACGAATGAAATAGATATTTGCCTAGCCATTGATGAACTGGGAGAAACAGTACTACAAAGAATTGTAGACTTCCAATCCATCAACTCCACGATTCGTGCTGGAAGTAATAATGCTAAAGGTCAAAAGATGTTAAGGAAAAAGGCATGGGTGGATCTGTTAAAACACTTGCACTTTGTTGGACTAAAATCAAGATGCTCGCAAAAGTATATCAAGCAACAAGATCCAATGTTTTTACAATCTCGTCTGGAATTGAACATGGCTAACTTTTCTGATCTTATAAATCAATCATCACATTTCAGCTTAGATTTGAAGAGTTTGGCCTGTAAAGCGGATTCTTATTTCTATCGCTCATTGTCCAGACTTGGAACGGTACGAAAACTGGCCAGTGGATTCTCCCCAGACATTACATCCCTGGAGGTTGAAAAATGTATTAGTTTCTTGGATCACATTTGTCATCTGCAAATAACACATAGAAGCTTGTTCTCCAAGTATGAAAAATCATTACGTGTGTTGAATTCAGTTGCAGACCAAATCAAACCGATTGTAGAAAAAAGGCGAACCGTTTCCTATGGACAGTGTAATATTTCCACAAAGCTGTCTGCAGTTCGGTCCAAGCTTCATTCTATTGTGGTCTGTCTGGAGCAAACATTACTAGCATTAAAATCAAGTGTTTCAAAGAGCGATTTCTTGATTAGTTTCGATACCAAGATCAAGCAAAGTCTAGATTTATTCAATGCTAAAATAGTTTCCATTAATGAATTTAACTTGGGTGAATTAAATTTAATTCCTACAAATTGTATGGAATTATTTTTAGCATCCTCCCAAACTGACTTAAATCAGTTTTTGGAATATCTTCAATCGTTACGAATCCAAAACAATGTGGAAATATTATTTATCCTGGAACCACTTATTTCGAACGTTTCCAAATCTGTAGAAATAGTTAATTCTACATTGGGTACAACAGGGACTTCAAAAATGGACCTTGATTTGATCAAAAGGTTTAAATCTTCTTTATCAATTGCTCTAGATAGCTCGCTGATAACAATTCAAAGCTGTCTCAAGCCGGCCTTGCTTGATTTGGATGAGGTAAATGAAGAATTTGGAATGAAGGCTGGAGATATATTGAATGCACATACAGTTCTTTCAAATGCCTTTGTATCTGGCAAATATGAAACATTGAGCGAACGTCTAGCAGTTGTATTGAACGATTTGGTCGCAATTATAGAGTCAGATGACATTTCCATTGAATCAAAGGCAAACGCAACCACTCATATGTTACAATTTTATCCAATTATCAATCAAGTTATTCTAATGTTGAATAATAGATTGTCCGAGCTCATGCTCTTTCACAAGGCAACTTCAAAATTACAGTACATTTTATCGAATACGTTTTACACAATTTTAAAGAATGGATTTTGCGTACCTCAAGAAGAAGCAGAGGATGAAAACGATGATGGAGAAACCGAAGATAATGTAGCCGGTATGGGTATTGGAGAAGGGGACGGAAAAAAAGATGTATCAGACGAAATAGAAAATGAAGACCAAGTTCAAGGATTACAAAATGAAGATAGTAAACCACCACCACCAGATCAGAAGAAAATCGATGAAGAAGATAATGGCATTGAAATGGAAGATGATTTTAATGGTGCATTGGAAGATGTTGAACCAGATGAAAACGTTGATGATGACAATGAGAATGATGAAGGTGATGATGAAGAGGCAGATGAACAAATGGGTGATCTTGATGATTTAGGCGACACTGTTGATGAAAAAATGTGGGGTGATGATGAGAAACCTGATGGTGGTGACAAGGAAGAAAAGAATGAAAAAGACTCTGGTATTGAAGCAAATGGCGCTGAAACAGAGATGGCTGCACAAGAGAACCCAACAAATGAGAGTGAATCACCCGAAACAAAGGAGGAAACACCTCAAAAGAAAGAAAAGGAAAATGACACTGCAGATACTAATGAAAATGAGGACGGTCCCATTAATGAAGATACTGAAGACAAATATGAAGAAAATCAAGGACTAGAAGTCAAACCGGCAGATGGTCTAGATGTCAATGATGAAATTGAAGATGATGACGACAATATGGAAGACCTTCCTGATGAAATGAACTTAGATGGTGATGATGATATGGGTGACGATAATCCCATAGATGATGATGGAATGCTTGGCGAAGAAGATGGTGAAACCGATAATAAAGCTGAAGAACCAGATCAGCAGCCAACGGCAGAGGATTTGGGAGATCAGATTCCAGAGTTAGATGAATTAAACCAAAACACGGAAGCCGAAGACCATCAGGATAGATCTGATCCCGAAGATGATGATATTGAAGCGGAGAACGATGATGATGATGGTACTAAAGGTACCAACGTTCATGGGGGAGAGGAAGCAATGGAAAGTGATTCTGAAAGTGAAGATGGACAAGATGAAGACGATAAAACTCCAATGGATAACCCTAACGAGAATAACAATACAGAATCCTCTCAACCATTTGGTATTGAGGGAGAATCAGGTGTCAAATCAACCATGCAAGACAATCTAGAAAATAATGGAGCAGATTCTAATGATGCGGATGCTAACGAAGCAGAGGCAAATCAACCAGATGGAGAAAAATCACGATCTAACCGAACAAATACTAACGCTGATACCACCAAAAACCAGGAGCAGAAGGTAGATTCAAATCCACATAGGAGTTTAGGTAGCGCTCTAGAAAAGTGGCATGCTAGACTTCGCAATATTGCTGATTCTACAAATGAAGTAAGCCAAAAAGCGGATTCGTTAGATGATGAAGAAAATGGAAATGAATTCGAATTTGTGAATGAAGATGATGATGATCAAGGAACTACACAAGCTCTTGGTATTGCCGATGCACACCAAATGGAACAAGCAGAGCCTAATCAGGTATCAGAAGAAGAAGCAAACAATGAGAGCACCCATGATGAAATGGATGTAGATGAACCTGACACTACTTCAAAGAAGGATGACTCGGAGATACTTAATCAAGATTTCAAGTCAAAATCTGGAAAAGTTTCATTCCAACCAGAGAAGCAACCATCCGAATCGGACGCAATGGATGTTGATGATGTGGTTGAAGATAATGTTAAGGCTGAAATAGAGACGGATGAAACAGAGGTAGTCAAAGCAGAGAAAGACACTGCTCCTACTTTTGAAAAAGATGATGTTATTGGTCCAGTGGAAAATGAAGAAGATTTGATAGATTATGACACACTCAGAAAGCAGTTAGAAGAACGAATGACTCAATGGAGAAAAGATGGAAACAGCGCACATGAAGGTCAAACTCTTTGGAGAGACTATACTGCATTAACGCAGAATTTGGCATTTCATCTCTGTGAACAATTAAGGCTGATATTAGAGCCCACTCTTACTACAAAACTTAAAGGTGATTACCGAACCGGAAAGAGACTAAATATGCGAAAGATAATTTCATATATTGCATCTCAATTTAAAAAAGACAAAATCTGGCTGCGAAGGAACAAGCCATCCAAAAGGACATATCAGGTTATGATTGCGATTGATGACTCATTATCAATGTCCTCGTCGCATTCTGTACAGCTAGCATTCGAGTCTTTGACTGTTTTAACAACAGCTCTCAGTCAACTGGAAGTTGGGGATATTGGCGTTGTTAGTTTTGGCGAAGAAGTTAAATTATTACACCCATTTGAAACAGCTTGGTCTGATGAAGCTGGTGCAGATGTCATTGGATCATTCACATTTTCACAAGAAAGAACCAAAGTGAAATTGTTGATGGAGCAATCAATTGACATATTACAACATTCGAGAATGTTGCAGACGGCCACTGGAGAATTGTGGCAATTGCAGATCATTATCTCTGATGGAATATGTGACGACCATGAATACATCCGAACTAGAGTTCATCTAGCAGCGGAAGATCACATTTGTATGGTGTTCGTAATTCTAGATACCCGATCCGAAAAAGATTCCATTCTGAATATGTCCAATGTTTCCTATGACTTTGATAGTGCTACTGGGAGGCCAATACTCAAAATGGATCGTTACATGGATTCTTTCCCATTTGACTACTTTGTGGTGGTGCGCAACATTGAAAAGCTGCCAGAGATTTTAGCAGATACTCTAAGGTAACATTATTTTTACTAATTCATCCTCAGGCAATTTTTCCAATTTGTGAATAGCAACTGATCAATCGTAAATAAATAGACAGTTCTAATACAAAATCATTTTAAAATTTATTCCATCAAAACTGAATCATCATAATCATCGACCTTGTCATCATGAAATTCTAAATGACTTTAAGTTAATATTAATTTACTTTTTTGAAAAGATTGGTGAATAATTTTCGTATCCGCTTGTTTCTTATACTGCATCCCATGTACCTCTGATCGATTGAATTCCATCATATCTGTTTCCATTGATTCCTATATATAAGGAAAAAACTGTCGTACATAATCTTCATCAAGTCGATTGTCATTCATTTGAAATTTTTCGTAAAGAATTGACATTGATACTTATTTCGACATAATCCTTCTACTATCACATTAATGCCAATTAAATGTTGCTAATGATCATATATCTCTGATTTATCAGAAGGTTCATTAGAAACCGTGCACTAACTAAACAATATCCATCTAATACTCAGTCAAAGTGAATCTTTTCTGATAAAATCGAACAAGAATTTCATGCTTCAAATGGCACAACTTTTGGATTGAAAGATTCCAATCTTTCAAATATTTTTATTTTTTTTACAGAAATTCAAATGGTTTTGACACGATGGAGGAGAGTCACATCAATCTTAAATGGAAGAAGATTGTTCAGTCAAGAGGTCAAAAAGACTCATTTTGGATTTCAAGAAGTTAATGAAGATGAAAAGGAATCATTAGGTTTGTTACCATAATGAATTTACATTAGGTACATGAACGATTTACAAGTTTTTATATATATATAGGTATGATTTGCATTAAATTAATGAGAAAGTTCGTCAAGTTTTCAAATCTGTTGCCAACAATTATGATACTATGAATGATTTGATGAGTGTGGGAGTTCATCGATTATGGAAAGATGAACTGATTTCACAAATTTCACCATCTCATAATACAAAACTATTGGATGTTGCTGGTGGAACAGGTTTTTGAATATTAAAAACAATTCTGATTGGTTAGGTGATATTGCATTTAGATTTATGGAGAGTGTCAAGAAACAGTATGGATCAGAAATGGAAAGTTCAGTCAGAATCATTGATATTAATCCTGATGTATTATAACAGTGTTTTGAACTATAGATGTTGAACGTTGGACGAGAACGTCAAAAACAGTTTGGATACAAAGGTTTTACAAATTCCATTTTTAATAATATCAGCTATTGAATTTGAGGAAGGAAATGCAGAAAATTTGAATACTGTTGAAGATGAATCTATTGATGTCTACACGATTGCTTTTGGGATTCGTAATTGTACACATATCGATCGCGTTATCAGTGAAGCATACCGAGTCTTAAAACCTGGTGGCCGATTTACATGTTTAGAATTTTCTCATGTCGAAAATCCTCTTATTCGATCGTATTTTTAATTTGTTTTAATTGTTAGGGTGTATGATCTTCATTCCTTCTATGCAATTCCTGCTATTGGAGGTTTAGTGGCTAATGATAGAGATTCATATCAATATCTTGTCGAATCAATTCGAAAGTTCCCTACTCAACAAAATTTCGCAAATATGATTCGAGATGCTGGGTTTAGAACTGTTGGTGATGGTTATGAAAATTTAACATTTGGTGTCGCTGCAATTCATACAGGGTACAAAGTATAACTTATATCAATACATTTTTCTCATGCAATTAAAACATTTTATTGTCGATCGATAATTAGGACTGACGTTTGATTAAATTCTTGAGAATCTTTTGCGCTTGAAGCAGTGACAATAAATTCGAAGTTGTTGATACCATCTTGTAGTTTGACAGTCACATCTTGAATGTAGGGAGAATCTTTTGATTCACTGGTGAAATTAAGGGAATCAAATCGGGGTTGGTTTATGGTTCCATGTGATGTTCGGTGTAACGAAGTAGTCGAATGATGACCATTGACTGCATATTGGCATGGTTTCTGGCTTCCTTCAGAAAACGGCGTGGGTAATAATTGCATTCGAATGGTAATGGAGTTAACACTTTTTGGTATCCTAACATGAGAATTTAAAGACATTACGATACAAAATGTCCATCAAATCCAACTTCAGGATCATCAGGGGAATACGGGATTGTGAGTTGAAACTTTTCATCAACTGCAGTAATGGCAATATTGGATATCATTCCAAGTTCTGGGGTAGGCTCTCGAGGTTGTTGTGCATAAATCATGAATGGAGACGGTGTGTTCGCTACAATATTCAGCTGCTGTTGGGCTAGCTGCTGCTGTTGTTGTTGTTGTAATTGAATATATTGTAACTGCTGATAATATGACTGGTTCTGAACATTCGGTGACTGCATAATAGTTCTTCGAGAATCCGGACGCTTTGGGTATGGCTTTTTAAGTGCACTTAAAGGAACCGAAATCTGTTGAAATGGTGGGAATCCCTTTCCAATCGGCACAGAAAACGATTGCTGCTTTGGCAATTGAGTAATGCTATTGATTGCCGGTGTGTGAGGAGTAGATGAAACTGGAGTTTGCATTGTTGAGCGATTGGTTTTTGATAAAGCAATACTTGTAGACTCAGGTGTAGCTTTTACAATAGCTGGTGCCTTTACAGGGGTTTCAAGTACTGCTTTGACAGTTTTTATAGTAGTCTACAAGATTAAAAAATCGTGAATTCACATACGTCTTTGAAAATAGATCCCCATCGTAATGCCCCAGCATCAGCTATAAGGTTTTCGGCAACTTGACCATGCGCATTTTTGGCATTTTTATCAGCATTGTACTTTTCCAACAATAATTTACAAACTTTAGGATGTCCTCCAAAAGCAGCCCATGCTAATGCTCTCTAAAGATTCAATGTTTTAGTTACACTTACGCCATTGTACCAAGTATCTTCCATTTCTACATCAGCTCCAGAAGCCATCAAGTGATCGATAATCTTTAATCGGCCATAGTAACAGGCGGAATGTAACAAAGTCCAGGTAAATTCTGTTTCAAACAAGTTAACAGGATATAGTTGAGTTGCATCGGATTTTTGAAAGTATTTTAAAAAGCTAGACAATTCTGACTCTGTCTTAATCACATTGAAGAGCAATTCAATTCGATCTGGCAAATTCAGCATCATTAGCTATTTACCTTCTTCGGGATCCTTTTTAACTGGTTTAGACACACTTAATCGCTGTCCTAATTTTCTCTTTGTTCCGCCTTCTCTCATGGAATTATACTGTTGCAAGAAGTATGTCTAGTTTTAGATGAGCTGGACATATACTTGTAAATCATCTGCATCAGCATAAATACTAGATCCAGGTTGATTGTAAGTTTTGCAATTTGAGAACACCAAGAGTACATCCTCTTTGAAATCATCTATTGCAGCATATCTATTGGAATCGATATTTTTCTATTAGTTTAGTGTTGCAAACAATTGAATACTTGAATGGAGTTGAAAGCAATAGGATTCTCAATAACAACAAAATAATCGGGATATTCTTTCTTATCAACTACTTCCATAAATGGTTCAGCAAGTTGAATTCCACTAATATTATAAGTCCATATAAGTAATACTCTTTTTTGAAATCGGAAACTAGTTTAAGAAGCTTTGTAGCAGTTTCTTTGATCAGTGCAGGATCTAATAACCATTGGTCTTCCGACTAACCATCAAGGAAGAAGTAACAAACCTTTGTGATTCCCTTTATATTTAACTTGATTTTCTTAATTTTTGGTTGTTGCTCTTCAGATAATCGTCTCTTCAAGTTTAATTTTATCTTTCTTGCACTCATTAGAAAATGAAAAAAATTGGAGAGCGAAATTGGAGAGTGAAATTGGAGAGTAACGTAATGAATTGAATGGAATCCTATTTGATATCAAAGGATCTATTTGTAAATAAAGTTTTTGAAGCATTCAATAAAATGTTCCGCCTATGAATATCCTTGTTTTGTTACACCATCTATTCTTTACAATGATCTTCAATTCCTCGTTTCCGCCAATTAGTTATTCCCCAAACGATACCTTCTCGTATACTTTTCATAATGGATTATTACCAGATTCAAGAAAGAATATCCCTGCTTTGATTGATGGTTCTACAAAAGAGACTATCACTTACTCTCAATTG